>CABFVX010004250.1:58695-69288 GCA_902151425.1 Timema shepardi | reverse complement strand
CTGTAGGTCCTCCATTTCATCTCACAATCACCCTACCATTACACATTAGCGTGAGTTCGTATAACCCGAACGGGTAGTAAGACGCGATGGTAATAATAATAATAATAATGATGATGATGATTATGATGATTATAAAGAGATGGAGCCATTGTGAGTCTTAAACTAACTTAAACCTAATTAACTAAACCCTGGTTACTGATGGAATGGTTCCCCTTTCAGGAAAAAAATACCAAAGGTCCAAGCCTAGACTCGAACCTGGGCCCTAGGTTCTTAGCTAGGTGCTCTTATCCCTACACCACGGGGCCCGGTTACAGTCGGTTACCTCATAGTACACCCTGTATAGTAAATAGGTGGTTTCTCTCGTCAACTACGGTAGATACAGTAGACGATGATATCAAAGGTTGGGGTTTGAGTCTCGAACGAGTGTGATGTGATGGTTTTTATTTGACCTCACCAGGGAGGAAGGTGTTTTGGACTTTAGTGCGTGACTGTGTTTGTGGTCTAATTTTTGTAATCACAGATCTCAATAACAGGAAAAATTAAAACCGTTAAAAAGAATTATACAATCTCAAATTTCAGTGCTGTATCATGAATTAATCACCCCAAGGCAGAACATAAGGACACACACACACACACACACATATATATATATATATATATATATCGTATAATCCGTAAGAATAAGGTGACGTAACGCACAAATAAGAACCACAAGTAGCCAGAATATAATTTTTTATAAGTGAATGGTACGACACAGCCTAATATACTCTAGTATAGTTTAAAATAAAAAATTTAAAAATTGGTTTAGAATTTTTCATTTTGTTCTCAAGGTGGTTCTCAGGAAGAAAACCATAAAACCTTTTTAATCATTTAAAAAAACTCTAGAAATTAGGTAAATATTTGGAGTGATTTTCGAAAAAATGTCGAATTTCCTTAATTAAATTATCAATAAGATATGCTTATCTTAGAACTAGAATTTAAATAAATATTTCTGCCAAAGGCATAACGATATACCAACTTGATATCAAACCAATTTAAAAAAAAACTAAATCATTTCGGCTGTAACCCCAAGTACATACATACATACATACATACATACATACATACATACATACAGACAGTGGGACAGACAACATTTAAAAAAACATTTTTATTTACTTTCGATTCCTCAGATAGTCAAAAAATAGAACTCGAGATTTTGATAAATGTAGACTTTTATGACCCTCTGAAATAAAAAATGTGGTTTACCCAATGCCATCTGTCTGTCTCTGTCTGTCTGTCTGTACCTCGGGCTAGAGCCGAAACTATTTTACCTATTGGGCTAAAATTTGGTTTCTGGGGTGTACATAAGGTTTCCCTGAAGGGTTTTTGGAATTAGATATCTAGTTCTAAATTTAAGGGTTGTTTACCTGAAGTGGAAAAAGAAAAAAAAATTGATTTTATAGAAATTCTCTTCAAAGGTTTTGATTAAACTTTGTATCTATCCACTGTTTATCATTATAAATAATATGTAAACTCTCATTTTCTCATGAAAATGAATCTTAGTCCACTTTACGTGGGGGAAATCTTTCAATTTTCATTATTTCTCAGCAACTATTTGAGATACAAAGTAACTTATCGTTGTCAAGTTGTAAGACTATTAAAGACACAAATCTTAAATTTGAAATATATTTTTATAAAACAAATAATTAATGAGATATAAACATATATATATAATCTTTAATTCAGGTCTTTGAAATTTAATCGGGTTCTTATGCTCTTTGGTGGACAAAGATGTTTCTCTTTTCTCACTTTTTCTCTAGTAGTTTTCCTTGTTCTTATTATCATAAAGTAAGTAACAGTGTATATTATTTCATTTAAAATCTTTGGCGTAGTCTTTCTACAACAATGTGTAGACCTATCATTTGTTTCACGAATCCTACAGGTTTTTAGTAAATGTCACCCGCCTCGGTGGCATAGTTGGCTAACGCGCTAGTCGTGTTGAGCTCGACTGCTGAGGACGGGGAGATAGAGGTTCGAATCTCGGTCGGGTGAACTGGGGGTGGTTTTTCCTAAAGGGTTTTCCACTCTCCCTCCACGCAAATGCGGGTTCACTTCCTCTAATTCAACCTTCCCAATTCCTAATCCATTAAAGTAATTAGTACTTAAAGCGTATAACCCGAACGGGTAGTAAGACGCTGTTCTAAATATTATTATTATTATTTAGTAAATGTCAATTTTAATATAAAAGTGTCAGGAGCTTGGTGCACTGAACTGTATCATTTATTTTACTTTAGACCCGAATAAAATATTATGAAAAGATTTAAAAATATTTCTTGCTAGAAAATGTTCACGATCACAAATCAAAATTCCTTTTTTTATTACACTCCTCTTCCCTTAACTGACTATACTTTGACTATCCTAGAATCTGCACCAGTGTAGAACATTGCGAGGTAAACTTGATAAATTTAACGGTATCTGGATGGTACTTTAAATTAATTCACAATTTGTGAAAACAGCACCCATTTTATTGGACTGCGGACTCTTAACTAAATATAAATACAGTCTAGAAATAATTATAATATGACCAAATAACTTAATTCCCTCGCCATTTATCACTGTATCTGGAAAATACTTAGATTTATACCTTCCATTTAAGTTTCTGTTTATTTATGTGTTTATTTATTAATAAATGATTCTGATAAGTAACATTATTTAGAAATTAATTATTGATCAAGTGTCAGGTAAAAATATGAGACATATTAAATAACTATAAATGATTGTCCTTATAAAAGTAATGTGGGTATTTTTTTTTTTTTTTTGCATTCATCCATCAGTTAAATCATGAATTGTAAAAATTATTATTATTATTATCACCGCGTCTTACCACCCGTTCGGGTTACAAGCACTTACGCTAATGTGTAATGGTAGGGTGATTGTAAGATAAAATGAAGGACCTACAGTTTAACGTGGAATCCGAACCACGGTGGAGGCCTGGCGTTCCCCGCATTTGCAAGATGTCATGTCAGAGGTGAAGGAAAGGTTTGGTAATCAGAAAAATCTGTGCCGGGACCGAGGATTGAACTCCGAATCCCCAACATAGAAGTCCGACACCTTACCCCCCTAGATCACCAGGTCACCCACTTGAAATAAAGTCAAATCATAAACCCAATTAATCGCATTTAACTAGGCACGTTTTCGTTATGATTTTTTCTTAGCTGTAATTGAATGTATGTAAAGATACAACCGTGATAGAATATAGATCCACATAGATGTATACATCCCTCGACAGAAAATGGAGGCCTCGCACGAAACAAGTGTCTGAACAAGATGACCACACTTTGAGGAAGAATAATACGCCCAGGGCTCAATCTACCAACTGTGACCTTACAACATAAATCTTACTTCCAGCCGTCTTCAAAAATCTCTAACGTAATTCATAATAAATAAATCAGAAGCTCACCCCCTTAAACCCTCCCCCCTCTTGTACCACCCTGAAATGTCCAAAAAACAAATGGAGAGCGAAAGAAAAACTCGTGGAAGAAAAAAAGGGGGAGGGGGGGGGGAAGAATTGTAAGGGTGCTTGTAAATCCCATATGGTAGTTACCAAACACATTCTCGACCCCACCCACCCCCTGAACCAATACCATAAGGGACGGTGAGAGCCATGAGGGATGAAAATAAAAAAAAGGAAATCTTTTCAGAATTACTGAATATAACAACCCAAGAGCCATTTCCAATATTGTTTGTTTCGCTTGAAGAGCCAGGAGTGTGAGTGTGGTGTGAACCACATTTTCACATTTCTTGATGGAAACTAGAGGATCCATTTCTTCTCCCTACACACATATACATCCCTAGTACACAGCTGCAGTGAGGGTTGCATCCCTGCCCCTTCTCCACCCCTCCACAGTTCTCCACCCCTCCACAGCGTCTGATACAAGTAGCACTTGACTCGCGCTAAAAAAAAAAAGCAATGAAGAAAGGGATGGATGTATTGTGACCGAAAAAAAAGTGGGTGTTAATATTTCAAAAGATATTTTTTTTATATAAGAACCACACACATTGTATGGTAGTAATAATAATAATAATAGCAATAAAACATGTCCAATGCCCAATGAAACTGACGCTTTAAGAACAACGCATTAATATAAATATATCTGGTAAAATGTACACCAAATGGGAAGAGATCAGTGGGAAGATCTAAACTCAGATGAGAGGATACCATTAGAATATAACTATATGTATGGTGTAATGAGGTGGACTGGATAGAACTAGCTCAAGAGAGGGATGAGGTGGACTGGGTAAAGCTAACTTGAGAGAGGGATAGGGTGTAATGAGGTGGACTGGGTAGAACTAGCTCAAGAGAGGGATGAGGTGGACTGGGTAAAGCTAGCTCAAGAGAGGGATAGGGTTATTGAGGTGGACTGGATAGAACTAGCTCAATAGAGGGATAGGGTTATTGAGGTGGACTGGATAGAACTAGCTCAAGAGAGGGGTAGGGTTAATGAAGTGGACTGGGTAGAATTAGCTCAAGATATAGATAGGGTGTAATGAGGTGGACTGGGTAAAGCTAGCTTGAGAAGGATAAGATGTAATTAGGTGTACTGGATAGAACTAGCTCAAGATAGGGATAGGTGACTTTTTTTTTGTAGGTGCAGCCATGAAATTTAGAGTTCCTAGTGCCGTTGAGTACGTAAATAAGTAGTCTTAAGAAGGGCGCATATAAAGTAGTCTTAAATTAAAAATAATACGGTGGACAGTTTGAATGGCAGTTATAAGACGCTTGGTCACGTGTTTGGGATGAAATTACTTCCGTGGAAATCGCTAAATATAATTTAGACAAATGGCATGTACAAAAGAGTAAAATTACTTGTCCAAAATCTATGAACTTTGACGAACGTTAACAGAACACATTATGAGATGTATGGTTAAATGCTAGGCCGTGTGTCGCTGCGTTTGGAGAATGTGACTGATAAGCGAGGAACTATTTGTTTCACAAGCTCAGAAAAAAACAACGACGACGTGTTCTCTTGAGAACAGTGAACAGGTAGATAATAATTACTTCGAGTTGAAAGTAACAATAAATACAACAACGTCGTGTTCTCTTGAGAACAGTGAACAGGTAGATAATAATTACTTCGAGTTGAAAGTAACAATAAATACCATTTAAAAAAACGACACATCTATGAGAGTTCAAAAACAACTTACTTGATTGCGGTCGCCAAAATCACACATCAACATTAAAATATTTACTGGTAAATTATATGCAATATTTGACGCTAATTGAATGTTAGTTAAAAGCTAGACATCAAAACTGGTACTCTCCTTTAACCCTGTAAGGTACGAGTACATGATGTGCTTACCTTGCTTGGTTCCTCTATGGTGTAGCTTACAATATATCTTAAGAGCGTGCCTCACATGCCAATCAACTCTGTGAGACAGTCGGCTAGAAATAGTACATTCACACGAACAATATTGCATGTGGATCATTTCTGATCGAACATTACTGGAGATAAAGAGTTTATAGAGATTACTAATACTGAACATTGTTGAAATATCAAATGTTATTTTGATTTTAAAAAAACTGCATTAAAATGGCCGTTTTTGACCATTTTAGGAGAATGGCTTCACAGATAAGTACTGTCCACAAATCTCGGTTCTGTCATAATAAGGACATACTGTAGTTATTAACAAGAAACTTTGTCGCTTTGTCCCCCATCGGCACCGCGGAGAATTTCTAGTAATCATTCAAATACGAATGTACTGCACTCATTTCTGGCTTATCTTGGTCTTTTCTTTCTCCCATATCTTGCACGAGCCGGGAGCTGAGTCGGGCCTGGTAAGATGGACGATCTTAATCGGTCAAGGTAAGAATGTTACCTGGAATCTTTTATATTTCCCCTAGAGCCCCTTATTCTGCGCCCTGCTATGTTTATCCTCTAATTCCTGCTTATCCGCCATTGTTCTGTCGATTCTTATTTTATTTATATCTCCATAATAAGGTATATAATTATCTTCTCGTAACGAGACGGCCAGTATAACACGAGACTGACTCCTTAGACCGTTCGTCCACCGAAGCTGGTGGTACGAGTGTTGAAACGTAGTCTATTTGGGTGACGAGTAAATAAACGTGGAGAGTTTTATTGGGGAAACCCGTTGTTTCTAAGAATCGAATCGAGTAACCAAATTGGATACATTTTAAAAATTGAGTACATAGTTCTAGACTAGAAAAGTTTACGGTTGTGAGATTAGATCCTGCCACGAGGAACTTCGGCGATGATTTGCCCGTTCGATTACCGATTGGCTTGGTATCGTAGGTAAGTGTAGGTGAGATAAAGTAACATTATTATTATTATTATTATTAGCACCGCGTCTTACTACCCGTTCGGGTTATACGCACTTACGCTAATGTGTAATGGTAGGGTGATTGTGAGATGAAATGGAGGACCTACAGTTTAACGTGGAATCCGAACCACGGTGGAGGCCTGGCATTCCCCACATTCACAAGATGTCTTGTCAGAGGTGAAGGAAGGGTTTGGTAATCAGATAAATCTGTGCCGGGACCGAGGATTGAACCCCGGCCGCCAGCATAGAAGTCTGACACCTTACCCCTAGACCGCCAGGTCACCGACAATTACTATGGTTTTCTGATGTGGATAGTCTTGAATGTTGGTACAAACTACAGGGTGTCCCACGGGAAAGTAGCCCGCCTCCTATATCCAGCAGGCGCCTCACTCTGAATTGGAGGAGGTCAGTCTCCTTCCACCGATATTGTGACATGAAAAATGAGTCTGTGAACTGCTTGTCTAAAGCTTTATTGACTCATTCTTCATGTCACGTGGGCTGAAACTTTGACATGCCGGATCCAAATTCTACTTGCAATAATACTTTCGGACTTGAACAATGAACCGTTTTTGTGTGCATTTTATAAACGTTTGCTCTTAGTTACTACAATTCCAAACAATTTGGGTGTAGTCAAAACTCCTTATTTTGTTATAAATAATTGTCTAGAAAATAATTTTAAAAATAAATAAAATAATATATTTGCGCTAAAAAAAAACGCCCCGTTAAGAAGAGTCGAATTAAAACCACGCATTCTATCGGATATATTTATTATCACTAGAATCAGGGGAATCATTATGCTGAACGTATGAATGTATGATGATAATTTCCATCATCCAACCCCGGGCTCTGTGCAGACGATTTTGACGGGATGTGGGGGTGCCTTTCAGAGTGTTTTGGAAACGAAGCCAGCGTATAGGGCAGCTCTAACTAGTGTTAGTGTCAAGCAAGGGGTTTTAGGAGGCGCAGTAAAAGTGAACGAGCCTGCTGATGGTCTCGGGATCACCATCGACTGCACCAGGAGAATACGCGGGGTGAAGAGGTCGTTTAGATGAGATCACACACAGCCGCCGAGGGTCTGGGATATTACCACATCTGTAGCGACAACTTCTCTCAGCTCACTCGAAGATAACATCAACCAATTCACGGCCAGGTAGCAAGGCACATGTGGAGGAGAGACATCAGGACTCCTGTGTCAGAGGGAACGACGGCTTCTTTGCCGAGATGTACTTCCGGGGGTCATATTCAAGGACAACATCTCAACTTTCAAATACAGATAATACTTTCTTAGCGTGGGTAAGCTAATACTATCCATCGTATAATAACCATGACTGTTAAAACCTTATCAGAAGCCATGATCTGGGAACTGTACTGGATGACAAACACCTTATTAACAAGCTTTAGTTTAAGTAGGACCTAGGGAATCCATTTTTACAGTTCCGTTTAGTTTTCTAAAATTATTATTAGCACCGCGTCTTACTACCCGTTCGGGTTATACGCTCTCACGCTAATGTGTAATGGTAGGGTGATTGTGAGATGAAATGGAGGACCTACAGTTTAACGTGGGATCCGAACCACGGTGGAGGCCTGGCATTCCCCACATTCACAAGATGTCTTGTCAGAGGTGAAGGAAGGGTTTGGTAATCAGATAAATCTGTGCCGGGACCGAGGATTGAACCCCGGCCGCCAGCATAGAAGTCTGACACCTTACCCCTAGACCACCAGGTCACCTGTTTTCTAAAACTATGTGTCTAATGGCCGTATTCATATTCCAGTCTAGGGAGTCAACCATTCTCCCAGTATACTAATAACAAACAGTTCAGGTCGACTAGGGGGTTGGTTACCTGGCGGTCTAGGGGTAAGGTGTCAGACTTCTATGCTGGGGTCCGGGGTTCAATCCTCGGTCCCGGCACAGATCTATCTGATTACCTAAACCCTTCCTTCACCTCTGACAAGACATCTTGTGAATGTGAGGAATGCCGGGCCTCCACCGTGGTTCGGATTCCACGTTAAACTGCAGGTCCTCCATTTCATCTCACAATCCCTCTACCATTACACATCAGCGTAAGTGCGTATAACACGAACGGGTAGTAATACGCGGCGCTAATAATAATAATAATAATAATAATAATAACTAGGGGGTTTTCTGAGTTCTTAATATCGACCTTCTATCTTTACAATATTCTGACGTCAGACATTCCCCCATTCGACCTGAACTACCAATAAAAACACTACCCTAAGACCAAACTAAGCTGTGGTCATGAGTAAGTTGACGATTGAATTGAATTGATACCAGACCATTATTTAAATTATGGCTAACCGGATATTTTACAACTTTTATACTGTCCCAAACATTTTTATATGTTTTTTTCCCTCCAAATATTCACTTTTACCTATTTCATTTTGTGATGATTTGCACTTGCAAAAGTTATAACTACAGCTATTCAAATGTCAAAGGAACTCCTTTTATTTAGTGACCTGGGAATCTTGACGGTAAAAATGTGTAAAACAGTACTTACTATAAATGTTAGAACTTTCAAAGAGAAGAGTAGAAAGCTCTAACTTTATTAATATAATAATACTCTTTCCTCCGATGGCGTGGATGCTTACATCTAAAGGTAACTATCAAACTATATTTGTATTTTTAATTGCCATAAACATTTCAAGTATTTCACTTTTAACTATTTTTATATATTTTTGTTTGATCCTCACACATGTTTCTATGTCCATTTTAATGGGTATTTTTAATCATTTTACTGTGTAGATTCCACATATATTTATTCGTTATTCATTAAATTTGTGTTGTTAGTAATCCTATATCGAGCATCTTATATCCATTAAATTTAATAAATAATAATCTTAAACAGTCACGTGTTTACGGTATCCATTGTAATTTATTCATGTTATTTATTGTGTACTTCATCAGGTATGTTCTTTTATTATTTAATTCATCCAATATTATTTCAAGGTATTAGTTATTCAACAATTATACATCCAGGTCTTATCTAATATAATACAAATATGTTAAAGTTGATCAATCGTATTTTATACTTAAATGCAGAGTAATTTTTCTTTGAATGCAATCATGATTAGAATAATATATTATCTTCAATATAAAGTATTTTAAGTAAACGCTGCCAAGAAAAACAATTGTTAGCTCCTGTTGCCAAATTTCAAGGCAACAGGCAATAGTCTCTGGTTTGACCCACAAGTAAGAGTGTGCTATGAGTATTACATAACTGTACTTAAATAGTTTCCAAATAGTTTGAAGTGTAACCTTTTACTATCTCATATTATTTTTTGTGGGTTTTCAATCTTCTGCAAGACCAGTTGTTCTTCTATAAAAATCAAGGTCAACTTATATGCAGAAATGGTAACTTTTTTTCCCTCACACAGGGCCTATAGTTAAATAATCGCTATTTTGATTTAAACTGTTGCACAAGATGACAGTCATAGTAGAGGTATATCAACGTTGAGGCGATGTTTCAATATCATTTAGCGCCAAATACGAATATGAGAGTTAATCAAATTTGGATACCCCTGGTAATATAATGTGTAAAAATCGTGCTTCCTATGTATCTGTCAAATTTGTGTTGAAGTCTGTACAACATTAAATTACTAAAAGACGCTTGGACTGTAGACGTACAGTGCGATCATATAAAATCATATTAAATAAAATTTGCTTTCAAAGGAACAAGATAAATGAAAATATGGACGATAAAAATGTCCTACGGATGTGGCGGGAAAAATGTCAATCTCTTTTAGTTTAGATTGCCAGTGATTGGGAGACTGGGGTTCGAATCTCGGTCGGATTAATTAAGGGTATTTCTTTCTAAATGGTTTGATACTCTTCAAACAAGAGCGGATACATTTCCTATAAAAATATACATCCCTAATCATTAATTATTATTATTAGCACCGCGTCTTACTACCCGTTCGGGCTATACGCACTTACGCTAATGTGTAATGGTAGGGTGATTGTGAGATGAAATGGAGGACCTACAGTTTAATGTGGAATCCGAACCATGGTGGAGGCCTGGCATTCCCCACATTCACAAGATGTCCTGTCAGAGGTGAAGGAAGGGTTTGGTAATCAGATAAATTAATGCCGGGACCGGGGATTGAACCCCGGCCGCCAGCATATAAGTCTGACACCTTACCCCTAGACCACCAGGTCACCTTATTAATGTTATTAAATGCGAATATCTTGGTTGGGTAGTAAGATTTGACGCAAAGAAATAAAATTGTAATAGATACGGTAATGAAAAAAAA
>CABFVX010004250.1:33615-44601 GCA_902151425.1 Timema shepardi | reverse complement strand
GGAATGCCAGGCCTCCACCGTGGTTCGGATCCCACGTTAAACTGTAGGTCCTCCATTTCATCTCACAATCACCCTACCATTACACATTAGCGTAAGTGCGTACAACCCGAACGGGTAGTAAGACGCGGTGCTAATAATAATAATATTTCATTTACGATCTTTGGTGTAGTGTTTCCATAACAATATAGAGACCTATCACTTCGACTGTCAGCTGTAAGCTGTGAGCTGTCAGTCAGCACCAAAAAAGCCACGGGGCTACTGTACTTATTAATTATCAATCGGCAATAATTTTATCATGTCCACAAAATGGGCTAAATAAACCTTTTATTTGTAAAGTTTTTAAGTTCGTTTCGCTCCCTAGTGTCACATGTCACTACACTAATGTAATAGAGATGATGAAGGTAGTATTTAGAAGAAACATTCCCCCATTTGCGTAGTGGGAGAGTGGAAAAAAACATTTCGGAAAATCAGGATTAGAATCTTCTTGACCTCCCATTCACCAGCAAGACGGACTAAATTAACTTGACTTTAAGACCATTATTAAATCAATTTTATCTCCAACCAGGGATCGAAATCGTGGTCTCAAAGGTAAGGACGAGTGTAATATATACTCATTCTTATCTGCATGGTTTTATTGTGAGTAGTTGTGTTTTATAAAGCAACTTCAATATTCCTTCCCCCTTTATATGGTAGGGAGGGGGGTGTGGGTGGGGGAAGCCACCCTCCACTTCAGAGGACGTTTTAAATCTCAATGACTCGATACCATTTCAAGAGGACAACAAAGGAGGGGAAGTTGCGGAGGAAGAACCCTTAAATATTTTAAAATACCGCAATTCCAGGTCCTAGGGAACAGTTCCAAGGATTGGTGGAGGGAGAACACAATTTATACAGACTTGATGAACGTTTCAAATGATGGATGGAAGGGGAACACAATTTACACAGACTTGATGAACATTTACAAGGATTGGTGGAGGGAGAACACTATTTATACAGACTTGATGAACATTTCAAACGGTAGATGGAAGGGGAACACAATTTATACAGACTTGATGAACATTTCAAATGGTGGATGGAAGTAGAACACAATTTATACATACTTGATGAACGTTTCCAAGGATTGGTGGAAGGAGAACACAATTTATACAGACTTGATGAACGTTTTCACTGTAGCTATAAATGGAAAGTAATGTTCAAAATACAATGTACATTAATACTACACATAAATAAATTACACAATGCAATTTATAGTGCGTTTGTAATTATTGTCGAAGAGAAAAATAAATAAATTTAACCTTTAAATTAATAAGGCATGCGTCCTATGTCACAAAATTAATACAAGTATCGTTGGGGCAGTACTTAAAAAAAAATAAGATTCTCAAGTGATAATTCACTATCTAAAATTAAATATTAAGGGGCAGCCCAAATTGGGTACTTTCACTTTAATTTTCGGCCTATGAAAAAACTATTTGCTGAGATTTATAGCAAAAAAAATATATCTTAACTCTTTAGACAGTGAAGGTATTATTATAAAAATAACTCAATATTATAATTTGATAAATAAACATAAATCATCTTTAAAATTAATTTAAAATTTCGCACCAAAATCCAAAAGAGAGTAATAATTTTTCCCACAAGGGGCAATTATTTATTCAAATGACAGTCAGATGTTGTAAGCGTCCAGGAACATCAAATAAATTAAGATCATAACAGTTCCGAAATAAACCACTCTCTAAAGCAGATAGCGTTAAAATCACCTTAAAAAAAAAGCATGGTGGGTTGGCAGTTTATGAATCAAAATAAAGAAAAGAAAATTTAATATAGTGAAATAAATATAAGTAGGTTATATATAATATATATATTTTTAATTCTAAATAAATAATTAATATTCGAAACTTTAGGAGCTGTGATTGAAATAAAAATAAATAGTAAAGTTGTCAAAGTAATTACGTATTTGAAAGACTGAGTCAGTTGACTATTAATTTATATTATGACTAATTCTTTTAGCAAAAATTACTTATTATTATTATTATTATTACCACGTCTTACTACCCGTTCGGGTTGTACGCACTTACGCTAATGTGTAATGGTAGGGTGATTGTGAGATGAAATGGAGGACCTACAGTTTAACGTGGAATCCGAACCACGGTGGAGGCCTGGCATTCCTCACATTCACAAGATGTCTTGTCAGAGGTGAAGGAAGGGTTTGGTAATCAGATAAATCTGTGCCGGGACCGAGGATTGGACCCCGGCCGCCAGCACAGAAGTCTGACACCTTACCCCTAGACCACCAGGTCACCGAAAATTACATAACAGAAATTAATTTACAAGGGAAAACACAGAGAGAATAAACAGCAGAAACTGTGTATTTGTTTACCAGAAAGTGTGTAAAATGGAAAACCAGCATTAATTTAATGTGGCATATTTCATTTAAACTTGTTAATCATGCGAATAAAATAAATGTGTTAGTTTTTTTTCTATTCCTGAAGCAAATGCGTTCCATAAAAATAAAATAGCAACTGTTGTAATTGTTTTGATTTAAACTATTAGTGTTCTATAATTTAATTTATAATACTATTTAATTCAAATTAAATTATTAAACATAAGGCAATATTGAAATATGTGCTATTTGTCATATTATAATATATTTTAATTCTATAAGATGAATGATAACTTAATTAATAATCTCGTATTTCTTGTGCCCTTCTTTATTTTGGCAATAAAAATTCTTCCTACATACACAATTTCCACTATAATAATTACCAGTTCCTTTATCAAACCGAAATAATCTAGAAATTCAGAAAACCTAGGAAGCTGAGATTTTTTCAGGTAGGTAGCCCTACACTAAAAATGTGTGCAGGAATACATGGTGATCAAAAATTCCCATAGGGGGGGCCCCGAATTGAAAGGTTTAAATTTTTTTTTAATGTCGACTCCCAGAATACCTAGGGAGCTGAAATTTTTTGGGCAGGTAGCCCTTAAACCAAAAGGATGAAACAATTCATATTGATCGAAAATTTCCATCAAGGATCTAAGATACCAAAGTCTAAAAAATTCTAAAAGCCCAAAGGAGCATGGAAACTAAAATTTTACTGGCAGGTTGTCCTTAGCCCATAAGGTTGCAATAGTATTTGGTGACAGAATATTCCCAAGGGGCCACCCAAAATGAGGGGGGAGGGGGGGACGAAGAGTTTCTAGTAAAACCCGAGTTGAAATACTCTCGACGCCCAGAATACCTAGGTAACTGAAATGTTTCAGATAATTAGCCCCTAAACAAAAAGGGTGCAAGAATAGGTACCTGCCAAAATTACGGAGGGTCCCAGGCTTTTTTAAAAATATATATATATTAAAACAGTTGTATTAACTAAAAAAACTAAATAATATTTACTAAAATGTTTTTTGTTATAAGATCCATAATGTAGGAGCGGTTTTCCACTTACAATGGAGTAAATATTTGTTCTACTATACATTATTTAGTTGAATTCTGGCTCCCAGATTCAGAGGGTTACTAATAAATTAATCCCAATTACAAGCATTGTTAAACAAATGCCAATTGGACGCATTACACGAACAGAAATAAAACTGTTGGTTCTAAACAGGTGTTATATTAGAACTTACATAAATCTATGTTATTCAAAGTTTTAATATAAATTAAAAGAGATTAGTAAAATAGGTGCATGCATCAGATCTTTTTAGTAAGTGTGGAAATTTTAGATGAAATATATTATTTCTAGTCACACAAACATTAGTTGTATTGACCAGAACTAAATTCTCCCTAGTTATTTTTAAAATTATACCCTTACACCTCAGTATTTAAAAGAGTATTATATGCATTATAAAAGTTTGGCTACCATTGGTTTAAACTACGTGAATAGGGATTGTAGTCTTACAGAAAGTATATCGCAATGTCGTGGAAAGGGAATGAAAACGGGATATGCTTAGTCACAGTTGAAAACCCGATGCCTTGAACCATGTGACCAAGGGTGTGAGCCATATTTCTAATTATTCGTTGTGTTATCAGACTTAATGTGGGTGTGTCCATGCCTGGTTATAGTTAGTGGCCCAGTCCATCCCTGACTAGTTGTCAGCCAACCCCTGGTTATAGTTGGTGGCCCAGTCCACCCCTGGTTATAGTTGGTGGCCCAGTCCACCCCTGGCTATAGTTAGTGTGGACTAACTTTATCTAACACTCCACTGAAGAGTCTCCATGAAGCTGCGCTAGTTGTAATCGTCTGGAACCAAACCCAGGCTCTTTCTCGTCTCCCAGGATCCCGGATTATTTTAATATGGTCCCTTGTCCCACATTCCTATTCTCCACCGTCTTGCCAACACCCTCCTCGGAGCAACACAGGCACAAGTCCATATCCTCCTTATTTTCATGCTACCTGTCCACCATGACTGAACCTGTTAACGATTCACACATATGTAGTATTGTGGTTACATGGTAGGCATGTGTGTGTGGTTTGTGCACTCTCTTATTGATGCGTTCGACACAAAGGTGATGATGATGCCTCAGCTCGGTCAATAGTGCATCTGTATTCTGAGAGAATGGTTCCTAGTTAGATTCCCAGTAGGATCGAGAAATTTATCATAAGCTTACCCTTTAATGGTGATAAACTAATGGCCATGGGACTGTGTGTTGTGTATGTTATAGAATAAAGTTAGTTTGTAGGTCGAATTATATTTTCAGAATATTCATATATTTAATATTATAATTGGGGATAAGAAGACAATATTAAGAAGAAAAGTATCGGCATTCGTCTGGAAATAGAGTGTATAGCTTATTAATTATTAGCATCATACTAAGAACACCCAACCAGGGTTAAACACCCGGCCTCTAAAGTCAAGAGTCAGACCTCCAGGTATCGAAGACGGGGCCGCTTCAATGGCCTGCCATCTTACTACCCGAGTTTTTTAAGATAATCAGGGAAGTCCTTAACCATCCCTGACACCCTCGCCTTGAATAGTACGAACACATTGACTGACCCAGTATGTAATGTTAGCAGAGCATAGGTGGGGAGATAAATTGTGTCAACGTGACATTGATATTTCATTATATTTAAAATAAAATAATATTATGTCTATTACTATTTTACCTGTTTGAGAATTATAGTGTGAAAAACGTGAACATTAAATTTATATTGAATATATATATTTTTAAATAACCATACTCTTTTGAAAGATCTATTAACTTCCTTTTTCGGTGACCTGGCGGTCTAGGGGTAAGGTGTCAGACTTCTGTGCTGGCGGCCGGGGTTCAATCCTCGGTCCCGGCACAGATTTATCTGATTACCAAACCCTTCCTTCACCTCTGACAAGACATCTTGTGAATGTGGGGAATGCCAGGCCTCCACCGTGGTTCGGATCGCACGTTATACTGTAGGTCCTCCATTTCATCTCACAATCACCCTACCATTACACATTAGCGTAAGTGCGTATAACCCGAACGGGTAGTAAGACGCGGTTCTAATAATAATAATAATAATCATAATAATAACTTCCTTTTTTTTGCTAGCCCTAATAAACATAAATCTAAAAAATGTAAGTTTTATGTATTTATATGACTGTATTACACCGAAAACATGTGAGATAATTTACTTTAAAATCTTTCCTTATGACGTCTTAGCAACTTTTGGGTTTTACGCACTACATTAATTACTACACTAGCTTTATTATTATTATTATCACCGCGTCTTACTACCCGTTCGGGTTATACGCACTTACGCTAATGTGTAATGGTAGGGTGATTGTGAGATGAAATGAAGGACCTACAGTTTAACGTGGGATCCGAACCACGGTGGAGGCCTGGCATTCCTCACATTCACAAGATGTCTTGTAAGAGGTGAAGGAAGGGTTTGGTAATCGGATAAATGTGTGCCGGGACCGAGGATTGAACCCCGGCCACCAGCACAGAAGTGTTGACACCATACCCCTAGACCGCCAGGTCGCCTACTACACTAATTAATTCAGTATGAAGCAGATATAATTTGAGATAAATATATCTGCTTTGGCGTGGAGGGAGCGAGGGGAACCATTTAGGAGAAAAAAACCCATCCTTAAAGCACCTTGCCGAGATTCGAACCTCGATCTCCCCGTCATCGGCAGTCTAGTCTACCACGAGAGTAGCGTCACAGACCATGAGGCCACCGAAGTGGGTAGGTCAAAAAATTGTTTTACCGAACCAGGCTAGCGATGGATTTAACATTTGAATAATAGAACATTAATTTTAAAATACTCGTATGTCGACAGAGTTGGTTTTAAAATGGTTGATAACGCCACGTGTCAATATTCCCCATCCTTAACTAATTAGTGTAATAATTAGTATACATGCATGCTTAAAACCTGTTTACAAGATAAAAGTTTGATATTATTTTTTTTTTAAGTAGATTCATACACATCGGTGACCTGGCGGTCTAGGAGGTAAGTTGGTTGACTTCTGTGCTGGGGGCCCGGGGTTCAATCCTCGGTCCCGGCACAGATTTATCTGACTACCAAACCCTTCCTTCACCTCTGACAAGACATCTTGTGAATGTGGGGAGTGCCAGGCCTCCACCGTGGTTCGGATCCCACGTTAAACTGTAGGTCCTCCATTTCATCTTATAATCACCCTACCATTACACATTAGTGTGAGTGTGTATAGCCGAACGGGTAGTAAGACGCAGTGCTAATAATAATAATAATAATAATACAAATATTTTTAAGAACTGTCCTTGGATTTAAATAATGTTAGAGCAGAAATAATTACTCTGATTTCATCATTTAAGTTTTTTTGCAAAATTCTACCTTTATTATTATAATTTTTGTCCATATTTCACTCTTATCTTGATTGAGTGTTCCCTCTCGTGTGTGTGTTGTGTGTGTGTGTGTGTGTGTGTGTGTGTGTGTATGGCAGGAAGGAATAGCGGGACAGACAATCTCAGTCAAGTATTGGATCAGGGAGCCAGGAAAAGGAGGAGGTTAACACCGAGCCAATATCCGCCCTCTGATCCAAATAGTTGGGCCACTGTTATCTGAGACTGACATCTTGAGGGTGAAGAGCCCGAGGGGAGATCGCGGGACTGGATTGGAGTATCCAACTTACACTTTCTGAACTTGACACTAGATCAGCACACAGCTTACATACTAACTTAACTTAGGACATCACAAACTATATGATCAACTGATGCGCTTTCGTACAAATGGGCACACGGAATAAGGCGTTGACTTCATCTAGTACAGTTTGCCCGTAAAATAAGAGGTGGTGTTAGGGGGGGGGGCATTTTTTTTAAGTGACATGTTTTTTTTAAAATAAATTATTTTCCACTCTCCTTCCAGGCAAACGCAGCTTAACTGTATCGTGTTTGCGTGTGGGGTTTAAGGAAGGGTTCCGGGCTCGATTCATGGCATGATAGAAAATGTTTTATTATTGGTGAAAAGTCTGTTTCCACTTTCATAGGGATGAATTAATCTTGTAGGAGCTATATTTGTGTCACAAAGTTATGTACTGATAAAATCAGTCGGTTCATTCGGTGGAGGGAGAGTGGAAAACCATTTAGTGAAGTAACGACAGAGTTACTGAGTGTTAGGGTTATTCTACAGTTAAGTTACTATTATTATTATTATTATTATTATTATTATTATTATTATTATTATTATTATTAGCACCGCGTCTTACTACCCGTTCGGGTTTGTGAGATGAAATGGAGGGCCTACAGTTTAACGTGGGATCCGAACCACGGTGGAGGCCTGGCATTCCCCACATTCACAAGATGTCTCATCAGAGGTGAAGGAAGGGTTTGGTAATCAGATAAGTCTTTGCCGGGACCGAGGATTGAACCCCGGCCGCCATCACAGAAGTCTGACACCTTACCCCCTAGACCGCGAGGTCACCTAGCGTATTAATGACTGACCTTCATGTGTGATGTGGGATATATGATAGGATTATGGTATGTTGGTGTAAGTGCTTTATCAATTAAACTTTACCGCATGTATGTATGTTACATAAACATCTCTTTATATAGCAGTTCGGTGCTATCAGCGGCTTCAGGTAACCGTGGTGGATCTAGCTAGGAGCGTACTACCCGTGTCTCTGGCCTGGCCTACTGTCCGTGAAAACTTGCCCCTAGTGGGTCGGACAAACGCACGACACGGGAGTGATATGTGTGTCCCACGTCATGGGCTGCAGGTTGTGTTGGCCGCGCCTAGCATTCCACACACTCACACACACACACACACATGTCCACGTGTGTGATGCAAGAGGAGGCAAACAATCACGAAGAATTTTGCCAAAATGTACCACGCTACCATCTCCTGATAATTATCATAGCTTATTGTTACCACTATATCTATGCTGGCGTCCGGGGTTCGATCCTCGGTCCCGGCAAAGATTTATCTGTTTACCAAACCCTTCCTTCACCTCTGACAAGGCATATTGTGAATGTGGGGAATGCCAGGCCCTCCACTCGTGGTTCGGATTCCACGTTAAACTGTAGGTCCTTCATTTCATCTCACAATCACCCTACCATTACACATTAGCGAAAGTGCGTATAGCCTGGACGGGTAGTAAGACGCGGTGGTAGTAATAATAATAATGTTACCACTATATCTATGCAATCCTTATTTGAGGTTGACAGATTTTTGTACGTGAGTGCATCAAAGCTTACTCCTCCCTACTCCTCCTAGTCCAAGTACACTAATAGGACGTGGATGATGAAGGTATACTTTAAGGACGATATACTCCTAGTTCTCTGGAGGGCGGCTGAGAACCTATTACCCCTTTGTACAACCAGATGAGATACTACCCCGGACCACTACATCACTTTTAGTTGTACGATGTAGGCGACCTGGTGGTCTAGGGGTAAGGTGTCAGACTTCTGTGCTGGGGGTACGGGGTTCAATCCTTGGTCCCGGCACAGATTTATCTGATTACCAAACCCTTCCTTCACCTCTGACAAGACATCTTGTGAATGTGGGGAATGCCAGGCCTCCACCGTGGTTCGGATCCCACGTTAAACTGTAGGTCCTCCATTTCATCTCACAATCGCCCTACCATTACACATTAGCATAATTGCTTACACCCCGAACGGGTAGTAAGACGCGGTGCTAATAATAATAATATTAATAATTGTATGAATACTTTTGTATAGTGAATTATTTTAGTATAGCCTGCTTATTAAACAATTCTTCAATATCTTGTTAATCACCTCTTAATATATCTGTACAAATATTGACAATCCTCTTTTGAGGATTCTACGTATGTAATTGATTCTCGGTGGCGTGTGTGCAAGGTGGATTCTCTATTAGCCCGATAGTTCACTCTTAAGGTCGCTGCGGATAGGATATTCAGGAACCTGTTAGTCCAGTACTAAAGTAGCTACAAAATGGGTTTTGTCTATAAATTTAGTCTACTATTAAGGTTCATATATAACATATAACATAATTCTACCTCTCCATAACAACTACTCATTATAACCTAATCCTAGTCGCCTTGATTAAGGTGTGTTAAATTTCCTGTTACCTTCTTCTTAAGTTGGTTAAAGAGGATCATAAGTAGTCTTATTCCCTCTTAAGTTGATTAAAGAGGATCATAAGTAGTCTTATCCCCTCTTAGTTGACTAAAGAGGATCATAAGTAGTCTTTATCCCCTCTTAAGTTGACTAAAGAGGATCATAAGTAGTCTTATCCCCTCTTAAGTTGACTAAAGAGGATCATAAGTAGTCTTATTCCCTCTTAAGTTGACTAAAGAGGATCATAAGTAGTCTTATCCCCTCTTAAATTGACTAAAGAGGATCATAAGTAGTCTTATCCCCTCTTAAGTTGACTAAAGAGGATCATAAGTAGTCTTATCCACTCTTAAGTTGACTAAAGAGGATCATAAGTAGTCTTATTCCCTCTTAAGTTGACTAAAGAGGATCATAAGTAGTCTTATTCCCTCTTAAGTGCTGGGTTTCCATAACAGATGCTGGCTCAAGTAGGTCGGTGTTTAAAATATTGGTTGAATATTTGATTCGCCGAGTTCAAGGATTACTTGGTTCGAGTCCGGATGACACCAAATATAATACAATATAATGTTTCCGGTGGACATTGTGTGTGTGAAATTGTATATTGATAGATAAAAAGTTTGTTTGTTTGTAAGTAAGTCATGTTATAGTAGACAATTTATTTGTAAATCTCAAAATTCTCGAAATAATAATTCAATTCAATACTAATGAACAATGGTAAAAAAATTTTTTAACTTTGCATCTTACTACCCGTTCGGGCTATACGCCTATGTAATAATTACACTAATGTGTTAAAGATGTAGAAGGTTTAATTTAAAGGAACTGTACCCATATTTGCGTGTGGAGAGAGAGACAGAGAGAATGGAGAACAATTTAGGAAAAACCTCAGTTCATCTTACTGGGATCAAGCCCCATTCTGCCCGTCTTCAGCAGTCTAGACTAACACGAGAGTAGCGCGTTAGACCGTAATACATGGCCACCGAAGCGGATCATGATATAATTGATGTGGAGGACAGCCAGGAGGTCACAGTAGCGAATAACCCGGCCGTGTTGAGCCCCCATGAAAGGAAAGTCGACACCAACTCCTCGTTGGCAGTCCGCACTTATCCCGGTGTTGCACTGGAGAGAAGGAGCCACATTACGCAAATCGGATGCTGTGATCGTACTCCTCTCGGTTGAAATACCTGGCGGGCACTCCATTACTGCACACATGTACACACTAGCTAGAGAGTGTAGGACCACGTTACTGCACACATGTACACACTAGATAGAGAGTGTAGGACCACGTTAATCCACACATGTACACACTAGCTAGAGAGTGTAGGACCACGTTAATCCACACATGTACACACTAGCTAGAGAGTGTAGGACCACGTTAATCCACACATGTACACACTAGCTAGAGAGTGTAGGACCACGTTAATCCACACATGTACACACTAGCTAGAGAGTGTAGGACCACGTTACTGCACACATGTACACACTAGCTAGAGAGTGTAGGACCACGTTA
>CABFVX010004249.1:0-69293 GCA_902151425.1 Timema shepardi | reverse complement strand
CACATATGTACTAATTACGTTGATGCGTTAGGTATAAGGAAGGTTGAATTTAGAGTAAGTGTACCCACATTTTCGTAGAGTGTGAAAACCACCCTTACTACACCCGATTTGGATTCGAACCCTCACTGTCATCGGCATTCTAACTAACACGAGGGTGGCTTCTTATCTAAACACTGTTTAACATTACAAACAAAAGGGTGCATATAATCTTTTCCGCAAAAACGACTTTAAGGGTATTTTAAAAATGTGTAAATTTCCAATTTTGATATTCGAAATAACTTATCGTTGAAAAATACGTAGGATACTTAAATATAAACAACTTTTATATTAAATAAAATATTATCGAATTGATATTTTCTGAGCAATAGGCAAACATATTTTTTTACGTAGAGCTTTGGGAAATAAGGGGTGATTAAACGTAATGAACACGTAATATGTTTATTTATTATTTTCATGGATGTTTTTTGGTAAAATTCTATGCTTTTTTTCGTTATTTTTTATAACAATGTATATTATTACATTTCACATAGGCCCTATCTTACGAGCTATAAAGTTATAAGCATAATTTAGACAAAAGAACGAGAAAGTCTCTGTTATGCAGAGTACTATTTATTTTCCTATTTTACTATATTATTATTATTAGCACCGCGTCTTACTACCCGTTCGAGCTATACGCACGTACGCTGATTTGTAATGGTAGGGTGATTGTGAGATTAAATGGAGAACCTACAGTTTAACGTGGGATCCGAACCATGGTGTAGGTATGGTATTCCACACATTGACAAGTTATGACTAATACACGTTTCTTCAGAGGTTAAGTCTATTACTATACTATCTGTGGGTTCTTCCTGAGGAAAATAAGCGTACAACACACAACAAGGATGGTATTAAGGGGGCCACTTGGGTAAAGCGAGAAATTGATACGCAGACTTTCAGCTCCAACGCATTTTTAATTATACGATGCGTTATTTCAAAATATAGCTGAAGCAAAAATAAAGGCGAACGATTTCAACAGGGCTCTCTTTTCTCAACAACAATACAGGCTATTTTGAATTGTATTCCTCATTTAATTTTCATTTATTTGAGGTATTTCACGTGCACTTTCTGAACCGATTGATTATATCAGACCCGCCTCGGTGGCGTAGTTGGCTAACGCGCTTGTCGTGTTGAGTTCAACCACTGAGTACGGGGAGATCGAGGTTCGAATCTCGGTCGGGTGAACTGAGGTTGGTTTTTCCTAAATGGTTTTCCACTCTCCCTCCACGCAAATACGGGTTCACTTCCCCTAATTCATCCTTCCCAATTCCTAATCCATTAGCGTAGTTAGTACTTAAAGCGTATAACCCGAACGGGTAGTTAGACGCGGTACTAAATAAATAAAATAAAATAAATTATATCAGCACTCATCTTATAAACATAAATTTTGAAAATACATAACATTCAGCCCCCGGCCATTAATCCATCACTGTGAAAGAGGAGAATCACATTTCACCAATGATACATTTTTCACTCGTGCCAGGAATGGAACCCGGGGCCCTTAGCTCATTAGTCGAACATGCTACCAACTGAGCTAAGATGTTGGACTAGCTTATTGAATTTTTTAAAAAGGCGAAAATTTTACACTGATTAATTTTTAACTACTTTTTAAGCATACTTGCTGATCGAGGAGACTACAGTATTATTATTATTATTATTATTATTATTATTATTATTAGCACCGCGTCTTACTACCCATTCGGGTTATACGCACTTATGTTAATGTATAATGATAGGGTGATTGTGAGATGAAATGGAGGACCTACAGTTTAACGTGGAATCCGAACCACGGTGGAGGCCTGGCATTCCTCACATTTACAAGATGTCTTGTCAGAGGAGAAGGAAGGGTTTGGTAATCAGATAAATCTTTGCCGGGACCGAGGATTGAACCCCGGCCGCCAGCATAGAAGTCTGACACCTTACCCCTAGACCACCAGGTCACCGAGACTACAGTAGCCCCATGAATTTTTGGTGCTGACTGACAGCTAAAAGCTTTGAAAAGTTATCAGACCAAATTATGTATCCCTACGCTGAACCATATGATCTGCAAAAATATGTGTGTAGCAGCTGTCACTTCTTGACGGTCAAAATTTAGGTATATACCTAAATGTTGACTGTCAAAAGTCAGCTGTGAGCTGTCAGTCAGCACCAAAGAAGCCATGGGGTTACTGTAGGTTTGATGAAAAAAGGGTTCTATAATTAGCCTTCCTCTAACAAATACACTAATTTTCTATTAGATTCACGACATAAATTCTTTAGATATTTGAGAAGTAACAGCGAGCCTTTCTCTTTACCTTGTGTAGTTTTAATTCCCTTCTTACTTAAATGATAGAGTAAGTAGTTGTAGGTGAAGGGCGAAAGGGGATATTAGATTAGACAAATTAGACTGGTAGTTCCTTAAAACGACACATTCCACCATTGTATTTTAAGCCGTGTGACTTGACCGAGATTGATATTTTTCACTGACTGAAGTGGCTACCTTAACACTGCTTGCATTCCTTCGTGGCGTGACGTGACGTGACTTGGTGAGCGAGAGACTGTCCACGTAAAGATACACACACGTGGCTCGTACCGATAGACGTGTGGTCAGAGTGGTTGACTACGGGTCTCAACGAACGTTGATCCCGAGCGTCGGTTGTTCAAGGTGGTTAGAAGGGAAGGAGGGAAGAAGAGTTCGCCATGGTATCTCACACACGATTAACTGACGTACCGGGTGTACTATAACGTTTGAATTTAAAAATTACATTCATTTATGTGATTTTCCTGCATTTTTCGCTTGGAAACAGCGGAATTGGAATCGGTTAAATATGTGCCATTTTTAAAATATATATATATATATATATATATATAATCACCGCGTCTTGATACTTGTTCAGGTTATAACGCTAATGAGCTAGGATCAAGAAGGTTGAATTTAGAGGAAGTGTATATCTCCATTTTCATTGATTTATAGTGGAAAACTATTTGGGGTAAACCTCGGCACACCAGACCGGGATTAGAACCCTGATCTCCCTGTCGTAGGCAGTCTAGTCTATTGCGAGAGTGACGCCTAAGACGATGTGGCCACAGACCCTAATATTTCAATTTTGTTTTTTAACATGGTAGTCTAGGGGTAAGGTGTCAAGACTTCTGTGATGGGGGTCCTGGGTTCAATCTTCGGTCCCGGCACAGATTTATCTGATAGCCGAGAATGTCTGTTGACTAAATGTCAAACTTATTTTTTACATAGCACCAAATAGTGTTTTTTATAGGTCTATTAGTATTAAGAATCTCGATGGAACCCCCATTTACTGCTTCTTCATTTTAAAATCTAAAAATTAGACCTTAATAGTTGATTGGGGTGGTTCTTACACCCGCCTGACAAGTTTCAATTTTCTTCGACATTGAAAAGTAATTTATTATTTTAGTTTTGGAAATTTTGAAAATCCCCTTTATAAATAGTAAATATTTAAAATTCATTTTGTTGTTGGGGTAATCTCTCTACATTCCTGGCAAATTTAATCTACCTTCCTAAAAAAATTTTTTTTTTGCCTAATTCTCCTTTTCCTTTGCCCATTTTTTTCATTTAATATCTTAGGACATTTATGTTTATTTGGAGTGTTATATATACACCTTCTTGCCTATTTTAATTCTTATACCACACGGAAAAGTAGTTGTTTTTATTAGTTTTGGAAATTGTAAACATACTTCCTCACTTTACTTTAAACAACTTCTACTTAGAAATTTTAAATTTTAAAACAAATTAGGTTATTTTTCTTGTTAAGGCCTTCTTTTCTACCCTCTTCATGATTTCCCAAAGTCCCAATTAAAAATGTACAGTTTTCATTCGTTGATATTTATTTGGAATGCCAAATCTCAGTTTTCTACCAATCTGGGAAGTAGTTGTTTACTATTAGTTTTTGAAATTTTGAACCTCCCAACACCTTTTCTTCAATTCACTCTTAGAAATCTCAAATTTTAAGATTTATTGGGCTATATTCCAAATGTTAATTTTTTACCTCATCTAAAAGAGTTTTATCAAATTATATATAGGCCCTCCATTTTCTCTAACTCCACTTTGAAATCCCCCAATTTTAGACATTTTCTGGTTACATGGGGCAATCCCACTACCTTCTTGCCAAGTAAAATTTAAATTTTCCAGGCCCTGGGGTTGATTAAATAATGTGGTCGGTGAATCAGTGAGTCGCACACCTTTGTGGCCCTCCAGACCCTCTTAAGGGCTGAAATTTGAAAAACTTTCAAAAATATCTAGCGCAATTCTATAAAGAGAATTTAAATTTCAAGGCTCTAGATTCACTGGTTCAAAAGATACATAAGTGTATTTTGAAAACTACCAACCTTCATTTTCACCCTTTCGGGGTCAAATTTCACAAAATATCGTTTTATCTCTTGTCTATGGCCTAAAAGGAACCTTCCCACCAAATTTCTAGTTTCCGGGCCCAGGAATTTGGAAAATACGGTGATTAGTGAATGGGTTTTGCCTTTTATAGGTATAGATAAATATATAATTTTTAAGCATTCATATAATAAATAGTATTGCTAATCAAACAACCTACAGTTCACAATTGTTTATAAATCGTGTTTAAAATATACTAAGATTGAATACTTGGGGCAATGGGTTGGATAATGCCAATAAAGTAAACATAATATAAAAATAAAATAAAACATAAACAAATTGTTTTTATCTATTTGAGTTTATTAGTTCGCTAACTCTACACCAAAGCGCCCAAAACCGTATGCTTGGATTTGTAGCGTACAATGAGTAGGACCATTATTTTAATTATTTTCTCTATGATACTTTTGATGTTACGTTTGTTTAAAATATTTTATACATTTTATTTTACAAATGGATATAGTTCAACTTGAAATGTTTTATCAATATCACAGCGAATCAGGTAAGCCCCACCTTAATCGTTACACTTCGTTCTAACATTTTAATTACATACGTCGACATTTTATTTTAGTAAACATCAGTCTATTTATAACATTAATACATAATCAACAATAACCGTAGGTAATTTCCATTACTTTTGCAGTTATTTCACTTTTATTGGTAAAGTCGATATCTTACACCTCGTAAAAGTTGGGCAACCTGATGCATTGCTCCTTTAACCATTGTAATATGACGGCTACACATTATTTTAATAGTTATTAAGAAACCGGTTTTAATATATATTTTTTATTAAAATGTCCACATATAAAATAAGAAATAGATATATAACAAGGCTTTTAATAGATATGTATAGTGTACTGCTGAGAAATCTAAACACACATCTTGACTGAGCATGCGCGTCGTTTAAGACTAAAAATTATTTCCACTACCAGATTACAGATTAAACTGTCGTACAGTTTTCCGGAAATAAAAGTTCGTACCCTATTTAATCTTATATTACCCACTATGATGGTGACCATTATTATAATTACACTAGAAAACCAATCAATCCGTATCCGGTTTATCCGGAACAACCTTTCGATTTAAGAACAAAACTGTATTAATATTAACTGAAAAGCTGTGATTACAATCATGCACTGCAAAATATAATAAAGTAGCTACACAGTGGCTTTTAAAAGGTAGATCAATCACTAAATCACATAAAGTGTTTTAAACAGGTTGTGGGCCTTATTCTATTTTTGTAACAAACAAAAAAATCACATCTTATTTTTCATTATGTATCCCACTGTGCTGTAACTACGCATTTTTTCCCCCCGTGACATATTGCGTATGTTCAATATTTATTTACATCTCTAACAGTGAAAAATTCTGTTTGGAGCTGGTGCCATTCATTATATTCGGATAAACGAGCTTTTAGCGAATTTAGTTTACGTTGCTAACCCTCTTCGATGGTTGATTGGTCTAAGACGCTATGAATCCCGGTTGAGTGAATTGAGTTTTTTTTTTACTAAATAGTTTTTCACTATCTCTATCGCCATGCAAATGCGGGTGCACATCTTACAAATTCAACCTTCCTAGTCCTTAAAACAACGTAATTACTAACATACGTATGCTTAAAACCAGAACAGGTACGCAAGACGCAGTGCTAAACAAAACAGAAAGGTTTAGGTTGTGACGTCACATCACCTTAGCGACACTGCTCCTAGTGTACCTAGATCGTCGTAATATAAAAGTTTCTTATAGGAACGGGCTAGTCTCGGGTTGCCTTGATTGCGATGACGTGGCGATCTTTTCCTGAGGAGAGGGGGTGGAGGTGGCTGAGGGAGGGGGGGTGGGTGCAATTACATAGGCCCTATATCGCCGTGGTCACACCACGGAGGGGTCCTCAGTGTCTTAAAGATGGAGGTGATGTGTGAGTGCGTACGGCAGCCGTGCGACTGCACCCAGATTGAGTGGTACGAGGACGACCTCTCAGGTGAGCTCAGTGGTTGAGGGCCTCTGATTCGATGCGTTGTCAATTCTTGTGGATCAGGGCTCTGTATAAACGATGTATTTTGGAACAAAGTCTTACTAACCTTTCGGGCTGTACGCATATGTACTAATTACGCCAATGTGTTAGGGATGAGGACGGTTGCATCTAGAGGAAGTGTACCCGTGAAAGTGGAAGGAGAATGGAAAACCATTTAGGAAAAATCTGAAAACACCCGACCTGGATTGAACCCTGGTCTCCTTGTCATCAGCAGTATTGTATATTGCAAAAAGTGACGCCCTGGACCATGTGGCCACCGAAGCAGGCTATCTGAAATCGTCATTTTAAGGGGCTGGCTCTGTTACTGTGAAGAGTACTTTTGTCAGGACTCTTTCTACTCATGATTCTGGTATTGTAGGATAGATATGTTGAGGTGAAAACAGCTGTCAATCAGGACTATTATCAATATATCGACCAATACGGAGTGTTGGCTCCGGGGGATTAAAAACTAGTCAAGTGGAGGGAACGGGAGGAAAACAGTGTGAAGGTTCAATTTGAACTAAAATTGAGCTAGTGCTTCCATCTGTCGTACAACTATGAAACTTTTCTAATGCACTTTTGGTTATGGTTAAGGACGTTGCCTACTTGGAGATTTCAAAGCTATTTGGCGAAGCGGGTTGCATCTTAACTTGATGTGCCTGAGCAGTCTAATCACTATTACACTTAGACACTAATATACGAAATAGAAAACAATGACCCTTTTTACCGGCTTATAGCACTTCCCCTCTTCCTCTGACGAGTTTACACAATCACTATACTATTTGCTCCTTGGAAACATTGACCCACTTCCTAAAATTACCGTTTTCTCGTTTCCTTATGTAGATAGATATGTTTCCATGGACTTTTTTAAGCTACAACTAGAGATGTTAAAAAAATATCGATAATTTATCAATAGATAGTTTCTTTTCAAGACTAGTATTTTTTTATTCTATATTGTTTTCTATACGTTTACTGATATTAGTACTCACACTTCGTTATCGGTTCGGTATCGAAAGAAACCACTTTTTTGGTATCTTCACTCATGCTTGAATTAAATGTTTACTATGGTTAAAGAAGGGGTACAAAATAGATTGAAAAAAAATATTATTAATCACATTCAGGTATTAAAATAACTTTCCATCAGCTAAATTTCCATAGACCTTTTGAAAGCTGGTATGGTAAAACCTTTTATAATATTCATTATTCTAGTATACCTTCAAGTTCCATCACATAACAAAGGCGGGATGGACCTAAATATACTAAAATATGGTTAAGATATTACATTTTTCAGTGTTTAGATAAATATGAAAATGCTATTATTATTACTATGTAAATGATGAAATTATTACTTGATTAAAAAAATAGTTTTCCAGATTAAAATTTCTATACCAATATTTACTGCTATCGATACTTTTATTTTGATATTATTACGGTATCGATATTTAAGGAATACAAACGGTCCTGGAAAAGATAATGTAATATGACTTTTCTCCTTGTTTCCCCCCCCCCCCTACCCTCTAAGTGCGCTTTGTGGATGTCCTCTTATCATGTTTTCAACTTCCTTGGTTCTAGGCCCGGTGACGGTGCCCATGGTGTCCACAAACTCGTCTCCGCCCATCGCCATGCCGGTCCAGGTTCCTCCGGGTCACGTGGTGCAGCAGATCGTCGACGAGAACGGTGCCCTGCGCCACGTCATCCTATCGCCTCAGCCGCCCATGGTGCCCATGCCGCCCCATTACGTGAGTACCGCCCAACTGCGGGCTGCTTTATTTTAATCATCGCGTTTTAAGGTGGAGTGCTAGTGAGAGCGAGCTTAGTGCATTATTTTTTCAGTTTTTATAGTACAAACATCTTTTGGCCAAAATAAATCAAATAATTCTTCTATAGAATCATAGAGTTTAGTTTTCTGCACATGCTAATATCAACAGTTGTTGAATATCTGTCATGAGCATGGAAACATTTGGTGACAAACTTTTTAAATGAAGAGTAAAAGTTTGTCACCAAATGCTGCCATGCTCATGACAGATATTCAACAACTGTTGATATTAGCATGTGCAGAAAACAAAACTCTATGATTCTATAGAAGAATTATTTGATTTATTTTGGCCAAAAGATGTTTGTGCTATGAAGACTGCAAAAATACTGCCCTAAACTCACGCTCACTAGCACTCCACCTTAAGTATTAACGCTTTTGTGTGTATCGCGTCATACTACCCGTCTGGGACATACTGATATTTTCCCTATTTGGGGGAAGATGAGGAAGTTATCATTTAGAAGAAGTGTACCTTTATTTGCGTGGTTAGAAGAAACATTTCATCCCATCCAGTTGGATTTCGAACTCTGACCTCTTCATTAGAAGAAAAACCAGAAAAGATTAGATCGATGCCTTTATATATGTGCTTATCGATATGATTGAAATATTTTGCTTCTGTTGCTGTACCCCTTATAGGCACGCAGGGAAGATTGGTAAATCTTTTTTTTTGGGGGGAAAAAACCCTCCCCCAGTACACCTGACAGATTTGAACCCCGATCTCCGACTATCCACTCCAACACGAAAGTGACGCGTTAGATTATTCGATTACTGGTGCGGGTTATATTGGGTTTGTTTTTTTAACTGTGAGTTAGGTGGGGGAGGGAAATAGAGTAGTAGACAGACTACTTTTCAAACATTTTAGAACAGTAACCCTAATTTTTGGAACGACCTACTTTCGCTACCCTTCTTGTTTTAATGGGCATGTGGGATAAGGGCGGTATTTTCTTATTTAACTTATTTTGTTACTTTAAAAAAAATTGTCCGTAACTATGCAACTTCACTCCCATCCCCCCCTTTTTTTAACTTTGCCATTTTTTGTAATGATTTTTTTTCTATTTTCAAATAATGACAAAAATTTTCACATTTTAAAAATCTTTTCGTGGCCCATCAACGTGTCGCGACCAACAGTTTGTGAGCCACTAGATTATAGATTAATGAGTGTAAAAGGCTGTAGAGGGGGTGATAAACCTCCTAACGCCTGCCCTAAGCTTGACGACACGTGCTGTATCGTAAATGTCACGGCTGTATTGTTCCCCAGTCCGGTGTTTAAGTTTAGTACTTAACTGACATTTTACCAGTATGAACTTAAAACCGTGATTATAATACCATTGTTCTCGTATTCCATATCAAATAACAGCGGAAACAATCGCTAACAATGTCCAATAGCAGGAGTTGTTTCTACACTCCAATTTTCATAGGAAGGACCTTTAAGAAAATAGAAACAAATTTATTTTGAATTTATTTTAGAAGTAATATACGTGTATTTGCGTGGAAGGAGAGAGGGGAACCATTTAGGCAAAACCACCGTCCGTAGACGCGAGCGGGAATATAATCCTGATCTATTCATTAAAGGACCAGTCTTAACACGAGAGTGACTTCTTAGACCATTCGACTACTGAAGACGGTATTTTATTATTGTTTTATTTAATATAATATCTATCAAAAGTGACAACTGCACCTATCATGACGAGTTATGGATAAGTGAAAGCTTATCTACAGTCCAATTTTCTAAAGACAACTAGAAAAGTTACTAGATCTACTTGGACGTATTCAGAAGTCAAGGAATTTGCTCTACAGCTGTCATGATAAATAATAATATATTATCATTGATGACCTAAATACTTACATTTGTACTTTATACATGGTTCTTTATTTGAAAATTGGACTGTATTAATTTATTCCACTTTTTTTTTTTTACCAACTTGAAATACGAGTCGTTCGAGACAGCTATTTCAAGACATTTTAACACTTTAACAATCTTTGGATCCGAGATTATCACGCCTTACCTCGATCAGAGAGGTTCAGTTCGATCGATAGGCTTTTTAGTTGAATCCTTAGCTGTCGTTTGCGGGAATTGGGGCTTACCTTTTCAAAGTGATGAATTGACGATTGTGTTTTGAGCAAGGCCTTAGGTAGGGAGGGGGGTGTTTGGGGGTCCAAACCCCCTTCGGAATTCTATGAACAAAATATATATGGCTTTATTTATGGTTCAAACAATATCCAAATTAAGATACAAGTAAAATTAGGGGGCTGTGTTACTATTAAAAAAACACTTCAGATAGCTTCTAGAACTGTTAATCATTTAGAATTTTTTTTCTAGCTTCCGGTAATTGGGGGATGTGCCCCCCACCCCCTTGAAATTATTGGCTAGCTACGGCCTTGGTTTTGAGTTCTTTTAGGATTATGCTAATGTGTAAGTCGTGCGTCATGTTGAACTATTAATGGCTGGTTATTAAAATTTGTGTAATTCATACGAGTAGAGAGACACAGTTGATAAAAAAAATTTAAAAAAATATATATATGATTTTAGCACCGCGTCTTACGACTTTAGATTGCATTGTATCCGTTTGGTTTTAAACTGCTGTATGCTTGTTCGGATCTGCTAACACACTATACCAACTTGAAGGGTAACACTTAGCCGCGCTTAGTAAGTGTTGCCAGAGATCCTGGAAATGAAAGTTTAGTTCATGTTTACGAAGCAATTCACACACACACACACACACACACACACACACACTGGTACCTGGTATAGCATTTTAGCGGGTATTTGGTCATATAGATTCGAATAATCTCAATTGATCATTCTGAAGAAATGACACTTACTTTTAACTGACCAACTTAGTGTTAATTAATGAGATTAAGATGTGTGAATTGAACCACGTTTAAAGATGTGAAAGTCTTTTTTTCACGGAAAAAAAAGTCACTTAAGAGCCCATTTCACTCCACAGATAACACCTATAGTATGATTTTGCTAAGAAGAACAGTAGAATATAGTTAATAATGTTACTAAAACAATCTTATTAGATTCATACATTAAGTCATGTTATCTGCAGCTGTCACTTTTGATAGATATTATCAATACCTACTGAATAACACAGATAATATAGTAAAATGGTATCAGTTTTCAGGCGCGTAGCCAGGATTTACTCAAGGGGAGGGGGGGCTAGTACCCACGAATAATTTGAAATTCGAGGGTTAAAAATTACACTATTTACACTTATTTTTTGAGCAGTTTGTATCTTGGAAGGGGGTGTTGTAAAAATAAAATAAAAATAAAAGAATACCTAGTTAATCATTATAATTAAATAAACATAAATAAAACATAAAATAATAAAATGTGTAAATTTACACTTCCAAGTTGAGGTTTACGTTTTTATTACAATTTTTGTCTCAAATTACATTATTTGTAAAATATACAATTTTTAGGAACCTGTAAACATGATCGTAAAAAATGATTATTTCATATCTTAGTAAAAATTATATACTTTGCAGTTTTTATAAATATGTTTTGCTTAGTAAGATTTCCGCACGGCTACATATGTTGTTCTCATATAAAGAAGAACACCAATCATATAAGATAGCTTCACTCCTTGGACCAATCCTGTAGCTCCATTCAACTACTCTCTAGTCTCGCAAATAAATCTAAAACCTCACTGGCCTCAACTTTGATGTATCTATGAATATCATCAAGTGCTAAGACATTGAGACTTTGCTCCTTCATTGTTTAGTGGTGGTAGGTTTTGAGTCTTTGTAATGTATAGAAACTCCTCTCTGCATTGGATACTGGCAACGTTGCTAAAAGCTGTGACAAAATTTTTATGTCGGGGACGAACTCGTGACAGTAACTAAGTGACTCAACAGCAGTAACGGGAATATCTGCGACTGAATCTCCATCCCACTTATTCTGCCAAATAACGAGCTCAGCTCTTAGATTTGTCGTAAAGATTGCCATCATACCACTGTCGTAAATATGTGCTGCATTTAAAATGTTCTCTTCTTCATGTTTACCGAAATTGGATAGGATAAGTCGCAAAATTTCAGAAAATGTTTGAGTTGAACCTACATTTTAGTTCCATTACCATATGGTTAACAAATGGTATAAACACTGCCTGATACTGCAAGCAAAGCTGCGTGTCTCAGTTCTGCGATCACACGAGGTGATTTCCTGGTTGCATTAGAACTCGTTGTTCATTGCTTCTCCTACACACTGCAACTAAGCAAGGACCTACAAAGTCCAAACCAGGATCTTTCATCTGCTGTATCAAATGTTAAAACATTGTTAAATATTTCCATGGACATGAGAATCAATGCTGAAAACGTCTTTAAGATGCTTTTTGTAAACACTTGCCAACGAGCGGCTTCAGTATCAACTGAAACAACTATACCAAGAATATGCAGAATATGCAGTCGACAAATAAACCGAATGAATATCACATCAAATAACACTGATATTTGGTTTTAGGATGCATCTTGGTCATGCGCTAGTTCTGCAAGAGCAGCCACAATAAAAGGAAACCGTTTTTGAAATGTAAAGACAGAACCATGACGATCAAACCATCTTGTAGCACACAATGAATTCAGTTTGGTCTTTTTCGGTGGAGAGATGGTGTCAGCATCAGAAATGATAGTGTCAAGTACAAGCACTCTCTTAGGCGATGCTGACAAAAATGTAAAAATTGAGCCCAGAATTTCCATCATGTTCTTTAAGTATGGCATTTTGCAGGATTTAGAAATGTACAGGTTCAGTGAATGATTTAATCTGTGTGTGTAGAGTACCAATGGCTGATCCTTTAAGATGAGAGCCTGCACACCATTAAACTTCCCCGACATATTAGAGCCTCCGTCGTGTCCATGTCCACGAACATTATTGTAGTTTAAACCCAGGGTCTTCAATTCTTGCTCAATTGCTCCCTTTATTTATATACCTTTTGTTGAGATCATAGAAACTAACCCCAAAGATTCTTATGAATGTCGTCATATTCACATATCTGATACACAATGTCAGCTGCTCTGTTGGGCTGACGTCTGTGGTTTCATCACATAAAAATGAAAAATATTTCTTATGATTGATATATTTGACTATGGCCGTGCGAATAACTTTCCTGGCACATGAAACTAGCTCATTTTACAATTACGGTTAGCACTCTGAAAGTGATTATGTAGGTCTTTATCTCCTGAATATATTATAAACGATAGAAGAACTCGAAAAACGCCCTGTGTACTTGATAGAACTGGCTCGACCGAGATATTAGCATTGAATGGACCATCGTCACGATGACACCTAAGTAAGTAGGAATCCACAGTAAATCTTATTGCCCTCCACATGGCTTGGCAGTTGATTCTGAGCTCAAGCTACCAAACAATGACATTTCCTTTCTTTAAAAATATAATATAGGGGGAGGTGGAAACAATTTGGCGATTTATGCTTAGGAAAACGATGTACAACGTGCTGAGGTTTGCTTACATCCTGTGGAGCTCACCTGAGTGACATTATCTTCAAAAAGTGAAAATGTGTAGTATGTAGTTTTGATTATGTTTAGCTTGTGAACATTTACTATTGTTAATTTTCAATTTACTAACTGTTTCAGCCCCACCCTGTATAAACTGACGTCCAAAGAAAGACTTGTCACATATATTGATCTTGCTGATAATTGTCCCTCTAGATTCTTCCCAGGGCTAACAACCCTTACAATATTTCACCTTCTATTATCGAAATTTAACAATTACTAAGGCTATTTACAAAGCATAAATAATTATGTTATTTAAAAAAAAGGCCTCTTTTTTATTCTGTGATTTCTTACAATTATTTTCACTATAGAACGTCGCCTATGGGAAGTAGCGGTAAGTCAAGGTAGGATTTCACACGCTAATGTATTTGGTTTATTCACTCAGATGGCTTGTAGTAGGAACATTCCTGCCAGTATGTATATTAAAACATTCCGTGGAAGCATATGCCAATCTAGAATAGGAAACAAGTAAATATTAGCTTTGGAATGCAAATAAAAACTGTCCAGGAGCAAATAGTAGAGTGGGTGTATATACTCGTCAGTGGCAGAGGGGAAGTGTTATCCTTACGGCTGTCTCCTTCAACAAGAAAGTATCAATTGCTGTCAGGTGACACGGCTTAAAATACGTGGTCTATGTGGGGCTTTTTTTTTTTGGAACTACTACTCTATTTGGTCTAAGCTTATACCCCTTTCTCTCTTCAGCTACATCCACCCATTGTCGAGTCAACAATAAAGAGGGGGAAAGGATACCACGGTGCTTCTTTTCTCAAGGTAAAGAAGAAATCTCGCCGCTAGTTGTAAAATATCTTAAATTTTCCTATTCTGAGGCTATAAAAAAACTACTGTATTTGTTAGAGAATGCTTACATCTACAGCCCTTTTCCATCGAACCTTAGTCTCATAGCTCCGCAAAAATTATTAAAAAGTAGTTTAAAACGAGCTACTTTCACATTTCACACATTTTTTTAAAATTAGAAAACTCATCATATAGAGTTGTGAAGAAAAAGGAGGCTTTTTGGAATCTTTCGACTGGCGTGTACCATATTTTGAAATAACGCATCGCAGAATATAAATATTGTTGAACGTCTGCGCAATATTTTCTCTCTTATCGAGACAGACCCCTTATGGTGCTCTTAAAAATGTAGCCTCTACATTGACATTACTTCTTATAGTTAATTAGGTCTATATTGAAATATTGTATACGTTCTTGGGAGGGGCAAATGCCCCACTTGCCTTCCTCTGGGCGCGCCATTGTCTTTCACATACACTTAGTTGGGTTTTTTTTGCAAACACTTGGTAAAACATATTGTAGACCATGCGGACATTAGAATTTGAACGCGATAATAGGGGAAACCCTTGCCACGTCTTCCTTGAATATATTGTGTTGTTGACTCTTCCATTGAACCGTGCTCTATCTCATTTCGACGAATGAACAGTTAACACAGCTTATTTTCTTAAATATTTTTATTTCTCTCTCGCGGGTCGAGAAGTGTATCACGTTTTATTATTCTGCCGATAGCAGTTTCCTCTGTGAGCTTTGACCTTGTACTCAGTGCCTTGTTACATGCATGCCTTGCTCTCACAGCTTACTATCCGTACGTCCGAGATATCCGCTTTTCTTCAAACTATGAAAGAGGAATATTCTTTTCTTTATAAACTGTACCCATATTTCCTTGGAGGGAGGCATACCATTAATTAGTAAAAAAAATCAATACATCCGGGTAGGATTCGAACCCCGACCTCCAAGGTATCGTCAAACAAGTCTTGACGAGTTTGACGCCTTTGTCCGCGCTCAGTGCTATTAGTGGCTTGTCTGGTTTACCGGTGACAGGGAGGTCAGGGTTCAAACTCCTGACGGGTATTCCGAGTTTTTTCGACACAGTTTCCCGCTATCGCTCCACGCAAAATAGTGTACACTTCCTTTAAATTCCACCCTCCTCGTCCTGACCGTACCTGTGGAAAATATACGAATAGTCCGGACAGACTCAAGATGCGGTGCAGAAAAAACAATACACCGGTTGGTCTTTAAAATTGTTCTGTCACTTATTTACTAATTCCGTTGATGGTTTTAGGGATTAGGAAGGCTATATTTAAATGAAGTGTGCCCGCATTTGCGTGAAGGGAGAGTTGAAAACCATTTTGGGGAAAAAACCTTAGTACACGCGACCTAGATTCGAACCTCGATTTCCCCGTCATCGCCAGTCTCGTCTACAACTAGAATATCACCTTAGACCACGAGACCACTGAAACTGGTTGCTCCGCATATTGTTAAGTAATATTTTTTTTTAACAAAAGGATTGTTATCTGGCAACGGGTAAAGATTAGGAGGACAAATTAGAGATATGGTGAAATTACAATCGAAAAAAGATACCTCCCGATGTACTTGACCGAGATTCGAGTTTAACCCCCTTACGTCACCGTTATACTGATAGCCTAGCGCCTCAGGCCGTGGAATCCACTTGTTCGGGTGGGTCAGGATCAATCGCGGTCACAGACAAACATACACCAGACCCTCAGTCTCCAGGTTAAAATGTCTGCGATCCGTGGGAGAGCTCAAGTCCTTCAACATGAGGATCGCTACGTGCCATCAAGGGTCATTTACAAAAAAAAAAGTTCATTTTAGCATAGTTTCACTAGAGAGAAGACACAAGTATCCATCTCGAGTTAACCGGCCAGCTTCCACAAATATAGTTTTAGGTAGAGACCCAATCCCCACTTTACATAACACTACCTCATAAAGAGCTAACGCAGACAGACAGTCCATTACGAATACAGTGATCCTTTTTATGACGTGTTTTTTTTCACTGAGCATTGCCACTAGCGAACCCCAGTGTTGAAGGACTGAAACTGGCTCAAGGAGCGCATAGAAACTCCCGTAAGACCGAGGATCCGGTATAACCATGTCTGTGATCGTGGCGCAAACACGGTACTGTTATTTTATTATTGGAGGAGATAGAAGCACGCAATCGCCCTCTCTGATGCGTTGTTTGAACAAGTCACGGTTTGTGACAACATCCGTTACTATGGCATCACTGGACTAAGACGAAAACAACTTATGCTCCGGCCCATACTCCGGAAATTACTTATTTTTACTTCCAACGTCTTAAGGTGGAAGAAGGGGGTGATTCTTACCCATAGAACCATCCTCAATCAAGGTCGAGTTTAAAGTAACTGCAACCCTCTTCGGTGGCCGCATGGTGTAAGGCATCGCTCTCGTGTTAGACTAGGCTGTCGATAACAGGTAGATCGAGGTTCTAATTCCGGTCGGGTGGTTTTTCCAAAATTGTTTTAATATCTCTCTCCCCATTTCCTCTAAATTCAAACTTACTCATTCTTAATCCAATAGCTTAATTAGTACATAGGCGTATAACCCGAACGGGTAGTAGAAGCTGTGCAAAAAAAAAATGCATCAGAATTTGTTCTAGGGGGAAAAAAGTATGCAACTTTAGTGCAACTGGTTGAGTTTAGTAACTGTATCCCTATCACTTTTCAAACTTGAGAAAATACAAATAATTTTAAAATATAATGTAACTTATTTGTAGTTAATAAAATTATTAAAGTACAAACTTATGTATTCTTTGCTTACTTTGAAAGCTAGCAAGGTTATCTTGAAGGTTATCATTATGGCGTAGCTTATAATATAGGGCCATAGTGTAATCCGTCAGAGTAGGAAAAGTAACAGCCTATCCCTGACTGAGTGCATTATGGCCCCATATTTAAGCACCAAGATGGAAATAAACAAAGTAAGCTTGCCGCTTTTCAGGATACACCAAATAATACAATTCTTACATCATCCTAAACAATTAGATGCTAAACCGATTACTCGAAATTTTCCGCGGTGACGACGGGGGACAAAGCGATGTAATTTGTTGTTAATAACTAACAGTATGTGTCTAACACGACAGAATCAAGATTTGTGCACAGTGATTATCTGTGGAGATATTCTGAAAAGTTCAAAAACGGCATTTTCAATGCAGTTTTATCCTAATAGCATTTAATAGTTCAACAATGTTCGGTAATAGGAACCTCTAGTAATAATTTATCTCCATTAATGTATAATCAGAAATGATCCACGTGCGATAATGTTCGTGTAAATTTACTATTTCTAGCCGACTGTATCGTAGAATTGACGGGCGTATACTCCATTCACGGTAGGAATTACACTCTGAAAGGTACTTTTTCCTACCAATATCCTACTATATAATAGATTTCTGATAGGGAAAAAGGCCTTTCAGAAAACAGTTCCTACCGCGAAGCTTTATGATGCATGCTCTTAAAAATTGCTCGTGGGAGGAAAAACCTAACTATTTATTAATGTACGTATTTGCATGCCTACTGTCCAACGCCCACTGTACAGATAGGCCTATATCATTTTTAATGAATCTATATCCTAAATTTCCAAATTTCAAAGTACTCGTTGACACATTTGTTTTGATCGTGCATTATAATCTATACAAAAATATTTGAATTTATAGTGGCTTTTGATATTAGAAATTAAGTTTACTAGTGATGTGGCTATAACCCATTAATACTTTGTTGGGAAATCCTAGAAAAGCTTTGTAACGTGTAGTAACATAATTTTAAACTATAAATGAATAATTAACTATTAATGTTGGTATCCATGCACATTTTTGCTACGGTAAAAATATATATACGTCTTTTCTGTCTGTAGTCAGGGTAACATAATAATACAAAGTTTTAATAATTTGAAGGAATGTATTCTTAAAATGCACATGCTCTTACAAAGAGCTATATACAATATTAGCATTTTGTAAATAAACAGCTAATTAACTAGCAGGCGTGACTCGACTTAATAGTCGGGCCTTGCCATTTTACACCAAGTGTCACACAGTAGAGTTGTAGACTGTGACTGCCCATGCTACTTCCGTGTTGTTGTACAGTGCTGCCACGTCGCGGCAGCCACGAGAAGCTTGAACCGCCAAGTGCCAACCCAGCATACGCCTCTTATCTGTTTTCTTGCCACATTGACAGGGTAACAAGCTGCTATTTGGTGCATTTTCTGTGTTTGTGCATATACAATGTCACGATCGCGTACTAGTTCTGATTCCGACAAGAACACGGTAAGGTGATGTTGCTATGAATAGTTTTTTCAAAATTAATGTTATTTTAGTTTGAATGCGCAATGACAATGATCTATGTAAGGAATGACAGAAACTCCAGTTTTAAACTAAACACTTTTTCGCGCATCAACATTATATTATGTCTACATGTTTCCTATTTTTGGTTATTAAATTAAAAGAAAAATAGCTCATAATGAAGTTTAAAACTTAAAAAAAAGTTTGCTCCCTTTACACCACCATTGAGGATAATAATATAAAATATGTATTTTTTACTTTTGTACATGGTACGTGTAGCAATAAATATACCTAAATATAAGCTAAATAATTATATACAATCGCACTATTGTAATAATAATTATATGAATGGATATATTGTCAAATAACTGACATTGCTCCGTCGAACTTGTCTAAAGAGTTGGTTAACTTAATAACGTCAACAATCAGCCACAACAATGAACAATAACGTGACCAGCATCGATGGTCGGATGGTCTAAGGCGTCACTCTCGCAATAGACTAGACTGCCGATGACGGGGTGTACGGCGTTCGAACGCTATTCGGGTGTGCTGAGGGTGGTTTTTTTCAGAATGATTTTCCACTCTCATTCCCTTCACATGCGGGTACATTTAATCTAAACTCAACCTTACCCATCCTTAACCCATTAGCGTAATTGGTACATATGTGTATAACCCGAACGGGTAATAAGACGCGATGCTAATAATAATTTAGTATAATATGTGAGTTTATCAATTATTTCGGCGTCGTTCGGAATCAATCCAAGGTACTATTGATCTATAGTTGACCATCCTGATCACTCGAAGACTAAAATTTGGCCAACCAACGTCAAGGTTGTTAGCAATATGTATTTTGAAAATAGAAGAATGTACAATAACAAGATTGTGCCTAGCACTTGAACGCAAATGTTTAGGTCGGACGTTCACGCCAGTGGGTATGGTTAGTTGCCGGGTGCACAGCACCATGGATTGGGCTATGTCAATTAAATGTGTATAACCTGAACAGGTAGTAAGATACGGGGATAAAATTGATACCGACCAAGCGACCGCCACTGTTAACGATTATAGTATACTTCATTCACGGTAGAAATTACTCTTTTAAAGGTCTTTTTTCCTACCAATATCCTACTAAATAATAGTTTTTTGGTAGGGAAAAAGGCCTTTCAGGAAACAATTCCTACGCTGAAATGACTTTACTAACATTTCTTACAAACAGCCTTTTGAAAGGTCTTTTCTCCTACAAGGATTCTACTATGGAGTAGGGTTTTGGTAGAGAAAAAGACCTTTAAGAAGGCTGCTCTCGCGAGACGCTTCGAGGCTAATAACGGTATAGCGCCCGCAATGGGCTTGTGCGCTACATACCTTTGTTTGACGAATAAAATTAAGGTAGACCTTGTTTGAGAAAATTTCTCTCTTACATGCGCACGTAGAAGCCTGACTGGGAAGGGGGAAAGTCGACGGACCCAATAATATGAAATAAAAAAAAACCTATACATTTCTTCCCTAAGGATAAACTAATTCACCTTAGGCTACGGCCATTCTCCTAAACTATAATAGTTTGTCAATAGTAGCAATCACACTATAGCACTGAATCGCACCAATAAAATAACACCACACATCTTTTTTTTAAAAAGTTTATGTCAAATTGAAGTGACCTTTTCCCCCCCATTTAGGTCTCAATCGACAACATAATTTGGTTAAAAACACGAGTGTAGTAAAGCAAGTTAAAATTAGTCCCCAACAGCCTTGTTACTTCTAGACTGCGCAGCAAACCACCTAAAACAGGACCAACACGGGACGGCAAGGCCGCGGAGCTTTATTGAGCATTCTGCTAAGTAGTAATTTAAAAAAAAAAAATTAGTCTTTACAGACCCGGTATCTTACAAACTTTAAATTCGGGCCGTTTCTACACATAATTTTGCTTTTGCTTTTACAATTACAATATGAATTTACCTTTTTAACATTATAACACTGATTTTGGCTCTTAATTTAATTGAGATTCAACTATCTCTAGTTCCATTTTTGTATCAATTACCGAACGTAAACTTTCTGCTATTTTGTGCATATACTTCGCTGAGTATATAATTTCAACAACCCAACAAACACTAAATCATTGTGTGTGGGGTGGGGGGTGGGGGGAGGTTGAATGTACGAAAGTTTCGCACGGGCTTACTGATTATTTATAATAGGTAACATATTTAGCCACTGTGTAACTCCTCCGTGGAACCACGTGTGAAACAATCTTCAGGACTTGGGCCACTTCCTAGACTGCAAGAACATCAATTAGGACTAGTAGGGAGGATCAAAACAAGGACGTGTGGCACTTGATATTTTCTTTGCTCACATTGTTTAACTGGTCATATCCCCCCTCTTCCTCCATTTTATCTTCTCTTCAGATCTACGTAGATCTCGGGGCATCCCCAAACTTAGGTAGGGGGTATCAAGCTTCCCCGTGGGTACGCTACTGCTCTTGTTGGCTTAAGAAAAAGTTTTATTAAAAAGAAATGTTTTTCGATGAGTTACGAAAACGCCGAATTATACAGTAATCCTTAGAGAAGTATTATTATAATCGTTACGTTTTATTTATAATATAGTATTACCAAGAAAACAATGACGAATTGGTTGACATTAGTGACATACAGCCAATGTTTACAATACATAACCTTCTGCTTGCTGTCAACTGTCACCACCTACAGTAGGTGGGAATAAAATGTATATACCCAACGAACACGCTAGCAAAATGTTTTAATTAAATGTAAAAATATATATACATATCTCAGCGGTAGAAAGATGCCATTGAGCTGTAGGTGGTACATTTCTTTTTGTCTATTCAGCCTTTTATTCAAGGTCACCTGATTCGCGTGGGAGGGGTAAAATATAAACTTTGTGACTTCAGAGAAATATTGACAACTCGCCTGCTTTTTAAGGAATATACAACTCAGAATTAACACAACAATTTTAACGTTTGTTTTCTATGTGTGTGAACTGTGGTCTCATACCTTACATGACTTTTAAGCTACAGTAGGCCCATGGCTTCTTTGGTGCTGACTGACAGCTCACAGCTGACTTCTGACAGTCAACATTTAGGTATATACCTAAATTTTGACTGTCAGAAGTGACACCTGCTAAACACATGTTCTTGCAAATCATAAGGTTCGGCGTAGGGATATATGATTTGGTCTGGCAACTTTTCAAAGCCGTCAGAAGTCAGCACCAAAGAAGCCATGGGGCTACTGTAGTCAAGTCTCGATACGATGGGCAGGACATGCAGCGAAAATGGGAGAATCTTATTTAGGGAATTGACCGGTAAACCCGGTGGGAAGAGACCATTGAGAAAACTTAGACGTGGATGGGAGGCTAACATTAGAATAGATCTGAAAGAGATGGGGTGTAATGAGGTGGACTGGATAGAGTTAGCTCAAGATAAGGGTTGGTGGCGTACTTTTGTAAGTGCGGCAATGACATTTTTGAGTTCCTAAACGCCAAAATAGAGTAAGTAAAAAAACATGTTCGTTAGTATCGTGTCTTACTACCCGTTCGGATTATACACTTATATACCTAATTACGCTAATGGTTTGAGGGATTAGGAAGGTTATATTTAGTTAAAGTGTACCCGCATTTGCGTGGAGGTAGAGTGGAAAACCATTTTGGAAAACCGCCCTCAGTAAGCCCGACCTATACTCGAACCCCGATCTCCCCCGTCACCGGCAGTCTATTCTACTGCGAGAGTAGCGTGTTAGACCACGTTGCCACCGAAGCGGGTTCATTATTGATTAAAAACCTATCAGTTTTAATCGTTAGTTTGGTGAGTCTTTGATTAATAATACAAATAGCTGTGGACCTAAATGACCTCATAATCAAGGATAATTTGTTCGTCGTGTCCGGTAAAGCCGTATAGGGGCATGAGTGGTCAAAGAGGTTTAAGTATACCTATTTAACAATTGACGATCTATCGTGTCGTGAGTGTTTAGTTTGTTATTGTATTTGGTTGTTTCTGCGTATTGCAGTGATCCATCTTGTTCATTGTTGATAGCCTAGAAACACGCAATAATGGCATTCATAGCCAGGGAACAGGCTCATTACCGATCCCATTATAAAGCTTGCTCGGTTTATGCCTTAACTTATTGTTTCGGAGAAACTATTTTCTGGATCGTTAAATTGTCGTTTATGTTTGTAATAGGGCACCCTTTATGGTCAAAACTAGACTGATTTGAAGTTAAGCCACATCAGTATCGAAGCACATTTTTTTTTACCTAACTTGTAATTTTTTTTTCATTTTTTTTTATTAATATGTTACATTTGTTCGTATTTCCTTTTCGATAAGATAACTGATAAAAGTGTAATCTCGCGCTTTTGATGGGTGTTGTTTTATCATTGTTGGTACTCTTGGCTTGTTAAGAGTTTTTGACTACGTATTAAAATAACAGCAGGAGAAAAAAGAAAACGTAAAAACAATTATTTTTTAAATTGTATAAGTATTTTCAATTTATTTTTAACGAGTCTTGAAGTAGGCCTATCTTGTTTTCTTTATAGCTTTTAAACTATAATGATTATCTACTTTATCGGAACAAAGACTGGTTTTTAATAGTGTACTTGGGACTTTGAAAAAACTAAACAAAATCTATGGTAAAGCTTATTAAATATTTTAACCTGTACTTTGTGAATAGCTATATATATATGAAGACGCGTTCTCACAGTGAAAGAACACAACATTATAGCCACAGTAACATTGCGTACGGTAGGCTTAATCACCTCTACGACACTACAGTAGCCTCACGGCTTCTTTGGTGCTGACTGACAGCTCACAGATAACATCTGACAGTCAACATTTAGGTATACACCTAATTTTTGACTGGCAGAAGTGACAGCTGCTAAACACATGTCTTTGCAGATCATATGGTTCGGCGTAGGGATACATAATTTGGTCTGGTAACTTTTCAAAGCCGTCAGTAAGCACCAAAGAAGTCATGGGACTACTGTACAAGCGTTTTTCTGTACACCGTGGAAATTAAAACGAAAGTGGACTATAAGGAAACGGTATTCGGCTAGAGAGAATACGTTGGGACACACACCTATTGCATCCATTCGGGATCAAATCCCGGTCTCTTGCTATATTTTATTGTGGGCATTTACCTTCCACTGTCTGAACAAACTAGCAACACACACATTACAAACTAAACTTAACCTTAGATGATGTGTATAATATTTCAAAACTAGACACTAGCTATTCACCAATTGATCAATACATATAATTAAAAAAATTGTCATCGCTGCCCAGAGTCAAAACGGGTGTCCCCCTAAGACTTTCTCTTGTTAACCATACTTAGCTAAAATAAATTAAGTAAAATTGTCTCGTTAAGGGGAGGAGGTAAAAAATAACTGAGAAATATATATCCTCTATCTTTTTGTATAAAACATTCCATTCTAGAAATGTGAATTTCCCAAACGAGTTATAAGACTATGCAAGATAATTAAACTATGTGTGTTTAAGCTTAAATAGAATTGTTTTACTCATTTCTTAATTTTATAAATTTAGGTATTTGATTAGTTTTTTTAATGTTGGCATTATGTTTTAACAAAACTACGAATCAAGATTAAATTAATTGCATATAATGCTTATTTCTTTGAATGGAGTAAATGGCAACAGCGCTCAAGCCTTTTTTTAAAGCAGAGTTGTGGTTTTATAAGATATAAATAGGTAGTAGATTGATTGCACAGTGTGTAGATAAATAAATAATAGTTTCCTGACCAATTGATTTAGGCAAGGATTTAAACTGTTCTAGTGAAAGGTATTTATATCGCCCCGAACTGTAAGAATCGCGCGAGGTATGGGAAGTTCAAGGGAAAAGAAAAGACTTACGCGATATGCCAGAAATATAGGCAGTACATTCGTATTTGAATGATTACTCGAAATTTTCCCCGGTGACGATGGGGGACAAAGCGAAAAGGTTTCTTGATAATAAATATAGTATGTCCCTATTAAGACAGAATAAATATTTGTACACAATGCTTAGCTGTGAAGCCATTCTAAAATGATCAAAAAACGGCCTTTTCATTACAATTTATATCCAAATATAGCTTAATATTTCAACAATGTTCTGTATCGGGAACTTTTATAAACTCTTTACCTCCATTAATGTATGATCAGAAATGACCCACGTGCAATAGTGTTTGTGTTAACTTAAGATTTCGAGCTGATTGTCGTCACAGAGTTGATGAGCATTTAATGCACGCTTTTAAAGCGTCCATCATCTTAAAAGGTTGTGTGTTCCTCCTTTCCTTCCTGTTTTTGCTTTCCTTTCAAATAATTTCTTTACAAACTAAATTTTAAAATGCTGGCAGAGTTAGCTGAGTGCTAGCACGATTATCTGTTTTGGAAGATCGGGGCTCAAAAACCATACAGGAAATATTCAGTTTCTCCCCCTTTCTCTCATAGGATTAATATTTTCCTATCCACCTGGCAAATGCTGTTCCATATCCTTAAAAATCTCATACCTCATTTTGTACCTTTTGGTTCATCAGTTAAAGTTGAGAAGTACCTACATAAAAACGAGGTAGATATTCAATTTAAAAAAATATAAACATTGTAAAAATGAAGTGCTCTGAAATTATAACGTGGCCTTAGTCTATTGTAGCGCGCGCATGGTGAGGGAATGGTGCCTAATTCCTTGTTGCGTAGGTCTGGAAAGGGGGAGGGTGGATGAACCACCTGTTGACGCAAGGTTAAAGTAGTTGGCGTCGCTTCATGAAGGACGGCGAATGGCGTCATAAAGGGTTGCCAGGTGTGGACTGTTNGTTTTAATACCAGTTGTATGCAGGGGATCACGCAGTCAGAAGTGTCAAGACTAACAATAATCTTGATTGCCGATGACGCGGGACAATCAAGGCTAGCAATCTCGACTGAGTGAATTTAGGGTTCTTACGACACCTTTGTCCTGTAATTTAGGTGCACACTATAAGTTTTCTTTCAATTCTATCAGTCTAGAATAATTCGCCAATAAATTTTGTGTAGAGTGTCTAATATATATATATATATATATATGTATAGTAGTTGTTTTTATAACAATTCAACTGTTATGGAAATTGCTCAACAATGTTTGTTTTCATACAAATGTTTGCTAACCAATAAAGACCATGAATGGTTTCCTGACAAATACAAATGTTAGAAACCATAAATGGTTCTCTTGTACACGCATTTAAAAAAATCATTTTGTGAATGAATCATTAAAACTTCAAATAGATTTGGTATTATTTCTTATACTGTCAATGAAAATACTTTATAAGGTCCCCAAAAATGTTTATTTTATAACAAAAGTTTGAAAATCCAGAGGGTACAGATGATTAAACCCGTACGCCCCTCCCCCCCTCTCCAACCCCTAAAAAAGGTTTAAAATAAACTATAAACTGTCTTGAACACACTTAATAATAAAAACTGTCATTATGAAAGAAATAGGGTTGGGAAAATTAAAATATTATATATATATTTAAAAAAAGTCCTATTTTATGTCGAGAATCAAACCCCTGGGGAAGTAGGGAACACGATAAAGGTAAGTGTTTTTGCAATTTATAAAGCAAAACAATTTTTTGGCCAAAATAAATAAAATATTGCACTCAGTATAGGCATAATAGTTTCATTAATGGTGATAACATTTGTTGAATATGTCATGACTCATGAGTATAGAAGAATTTGTCTAGAAACTTTTTAAATTACTAGAAAAAGCTGTTATTAAATTAAATTTGACAGCTATTCAAGAACTGTTGATATCACCATGTGAAGAAAATTAAACTCTTTGTTTCTTCTACTGGGGCAATATTTAATTTATTTTGGCCAAAAACTGTTTTAATATAAAAAAAATGCTAAAACACTGGCCTTTTCTCGTGTCATCTACAGCTTCACCATAAATAAATAGTATGTTTTTTACTACGAAGCATACCTCCAAACTACTGATTTACCCGGGAGACATCAGATACATCCTCTTTCAGTAGTCTCGATTACAATTGCTTCTTAATATTTGGTGACCATCGTGTGTTTCGATTGTGTTTGCAGGGTCCGGGTCCGGGCGCGGGCTCAAACCAGCCGCCTCAACCATTCTTCGCTCCTGGGGGTCTGCCTCCTGGATACCCACCCCCACACTTCAGTCACGGGAACCCCATGCAGCCAGGAGTCATGGGACATGTACCCAGCCCTGGACCTCCAGGTACGAGTACATCACCCTCATGTGGACAGTTCAGTATCTGATCACAACCATCGTGATATAAAATTGAACTCGCTAATCAATATATTATATACATATAAAAATTATCATATAGGACTATATACACTAGAAATGAGTCAAATCCTATATTTCTCAAATCTAAATTTGAATCCTTGACTCTTCAAAAATGTACAATTTTAGTTAAAGGGAAAATATTTAAAATCTAAGTTAAAAAGAGTTGTCTATAGTTTCATAGCAAGGCAATGACAATATTGCCAGGACATTGATGTATACATATTACATACATGGCCACAGTATTAGCTACATTCATTTTTATCACTATTTAGGACTAAACCAATATCTTACTACAAAGGTATTTATTTAGTGGTGACCTGGTGGTCTAGGGGTAAGGTGTCAGACTTCTATGCTGGCGGCCGGGGTTCAATCCTCGGGTCCCGGCACAGATTTATCTGGTTACCAAACCCTTCCTTCACCTCTGACAAGACATCTTGTGAATGTGGGGAATGCCAGGCCTCCACCGTGGTTCGGATTCCACGTTAAACTGTAGGTCCTCCATTTCATCTCACAATCACCCTACCATTACACATTAGCGTAAGTGCGTATAACCCGAACGGGTAGTAAGACGCGGTGCCAATAATAATAATAATAATAATAGTAATAATATTTATTTAGCCACATCTGCTGATATTATAATGATAACGATTATGCCATTAGGTGGCATTAGGGGGTTATAGAAGGGTTATATCCGTCATTCGGGGGTGAATAACCACATATTGCATTAATTAAGTTATGTTGTAACACTTTGTTTTGAACAGTAAACATTGTTATTAGGTGTTTTTTTGGGCATTGGGCTTATCTTGTAATGTTATGGTTTGTAAAAAATAAATGCCTTGGTAGTACAAACACTAAAGATATCTACAGTTCTAGCTGCGATTAATGTGAAAAACAAAAGAAATGTCCTTGGAATATTCTTGGAAAAGATTTCAGAAATTTCTTTGTTATTAAAGCATTCCAAACATTCCCAAAGAAAGATTGCAGCACTTAGAAATGTTTTTGCGATGACAGTGAGTCAAATCAAGGTCAAATTAGAGAGAGAGAAAAAAGGGGAAAAAAACATGCCTTCAGAAAGTAAAAGAACTGGAAAATGTGGAAGACTGTGGATCACAACCTGTCGGGGATGAACGCAAAATTCTTGGCATTTCCCTAGATTAAAGGAGGAACTGCAACAGGAAGCTGATGATAATCATAAATTAAGCTGGCTTGAATATTTTTCATAGAACAGCCAGGTATTATGTTCTGAGATTGGTGTTCAAATGCTGCTGACCAACCAAAAAAAGACAAAACTTGGCTGGATGTTTTAATGCTGTCCACAGCCAATTGATAGCCTCAGTGGGTAAATTATTTTTTTCAAGTTGTGCAATTTATTATATTTTAAAATGACCTGTAGTTTAATGGGAATATCTTATGTGATCCCCTGGACTAACACTAGAGTGACGCCTTAGACCATTTGACCACCAGCAGCACACACACCACTAGCAGGTCTCTAAGTGTTAACCTCCCAGAGGTCCTATGGATAAATAGATAAATGCTCTTTTCGGCTTTGAGCTAGATCAGAAAAATCCTGGTGCTTTTAAGAAGTTTGGATGTTCCAGTCTAGTCTGTATTTTTTTTCTTAACATGAAAAGATTGATCTCAATGATCGGTAGTTTTGCCTTGAAAAAGTTGGTATCATAGGTCCCCGAGATGACGAGACTAGAGAGTGATACACATCACTTTGTTGCTATATTGTGTGGAGGAGATTTCATACAATATGTAGAGCAGATTCAATGCTTGATTGCTCATATGGGTAGCAAATGGGTGAGAACAGCCCTGGATTATCTGATTACCAAACCCTTCCTTCACCTCTGACAAGAAATCTTGTGAATGTGGGGAATGCCATGCCTCCACTGTGGTTCGGATTCCACGTTAAACTGTAGGTCCTTCATTTCATCTCACATATCACCCTACCATTACACATTAGCGTAAGTGCGTACAACCCGAACGGGTAGTAAGACGCGGTGCTAATAATAATAATAATATTAATAACAGCCCTGGAAACAACCCACTGACCAGCTTATGTGGCCACATTGTCTAAGTAATCATCAGTCTTACAAGAGACACTACTGTTTGCGGGGATGTTGGGGCTTGAATCCCAGTCAGGCATACTTGGAGTAGTTTTTCCTAAATGATTTTCCACTCCCCATCAACAAAAATGCAAGTACACTTCCTCTACATTCAACCTTCTTTATCCCTAACACTTTAGTGGTTAGTGTAATTAGTGCATATGCATACAACCTGAATGAGTATTAAGACTCTGTTCCAAAAAATAACATGAGCTGTTTATTTATATATATATATATATATATATATATATATATATGGCCTATAGAAGTAAGAACACTTTAATGTTGTGTTATATTCCTAAATGTGGATGCTGTGTCCCTCTCAGGTCACTCCCCTCCTCCACACAACTTCCACAACAAAGATGAGCGGACCAAGCGGCAGTACATCAAGCTGAAGAAAAAACTGGAGCAGAAGCACCATAGGGGCGGTGGAGAGGGGTTCATCAACTCCCAGGCCACGACCACCACCCCTCCGTTCTCTCCCAGGAGAGGTGAGCATCTTTAACCCCTCTCCCAAGCTTTCCACTCAAGAGTCTCACAAACACATAACTTAACAGTACACTTACAAGGATGTTGTCTACCTTTGACATAACAATGAGTCACGATAGGATTTCGCATGGCCACGTTTTATTTGTCGAGTTTTAAAATATTAGTAATGAAACAGAAACCATAATTTGTTAAATAGGGTAGTACATATGAAAATAGTTCAAATAGATCGAATGTCAAATATGCTTTTCTTCGCAAACTACTTGACAAACTGTCGAATAACAAGCACACAGATACATACACACATGCGCCTATTTATTGAATCTCTGAGTCAAGAAGCTAGCTTTCAGGGACTGCCAGCATTTATGATAGACATTGAAGCTGAGATGGAAAATAATTGTGATGCACCAATAGGTGCAGCTTTTCTTTTACTATATATCTATACATGTTCTGAGTCCTACCATTAAAGAATCCTTTTTCTTTTTAAGGTCTTAATTATAACATTTGACTATAAATTGTTGTTGAAGACACTTCCAGCCATTCATTATATATTTCATTCCTATTTTTATGTAAATTATGTGCCGGTTTCCATATACCAAGCTCGTTTTCTTAGAGGTGCATAATGGAAAGACCAATTCTATGGTCCACTCCATTTCCACAGTAAACATTAGACATTGTATTAAAACCTAGATACAAATATGGGAACAAAGGATACTATTCATGATAAGCCGAATGTCTGTGTTCTTTGATGTTTGATATCTAACCGACAGGAAATGTTTGCATCTTGGCAAATACTGAGTATTCCTCATAACTCACCCATCCATGTTTTTAATCTTAAACTAGTTTTATTTTTGTTAAACATGTTGTTTCTTTAAATCTCAGACAATTTAAGACTATTTTGTTTATTCATGAAAATGTTCCTTGGAATCCTTCTGCCAAGATGTAGATTAAAAAAGTCAGTGGAAGCATATTTAAATCACCTGCCTTGGTGGCATAGTTAGCTAATGCTCTAGTTTTGTTTTGAGCTAGACTGCCGAGGATAGGGAGATGGTTTGAATTTTGCTCGGGTGAACTAGGGATGGTGTTTCCTAGATGGTTTTCCACCATCCCTCCACGCAAATGCTAGCTCACTTCCTCTATATTCTTCCTTCCCAATTCCTAAACCATTAGCATAATTAGTTCTTAAACGTATAAACTGAATAGGTAGTAAGACATGGTGCTAAGTATAATTAAATAATTAACATATGTCATTCTAAAGTAGGAAACAAGAAAAAAGGTTTTTTTGAATTGCAAGTCAATGCTGTCCAGGCGCAAATATTAAAGTGAGTATGTATACTCTTCAGCAGAAGAGGGTAAGTGTATTCGGCACATAGACAAAGAGTCTTTGCAGCGTGAACTACTAATTTGAATCCCTCTCTTTCTATTCCATACATTGTCATTAAAGTGTAATAGTACTTTGAGTAACAACACATTTTGAAAAAATAACTTTAAATTCACCAAGTAGGCTACATCACTTAAAATACTGATAAACTAGAACCATAATCACTCATTTGGCCTTAAAACTGACATGAATTACCATAAAAGTTCTTTTTTTTAACTTTTTCAACTATGAAAGAAAGATTAAACATTGGTTTAGTAATTTAATTATAGTTTGGTTGCTTTTTAAACACCTCACTTATTGATGAACTGTTTAATGTCATGTGTGGAATGCCCAACAACATGTTTGCTCTGTCCACCCTGAAAGGAAGCAGTTATACCTTGGCGGATTCCACTATGACCCTATCTTATATGCTACACCATGGTGGAAATGTGCAAAGTAAGCTTGCTACCTTTTAGGGTAAACGAAGGATCCATTAAAATTTAATTGACATTGAAAAACCACACCTGGAATTGAACTCATTTAATTCACTTTATCTGAACACAAATGAACACAACACAAGACTATCTCTGTACCAAAGTTGATTTCCCAGCCATTGCTAACATGTACATTGTGGTTTTTTTTCCAAGACCTAATGAATGGAATGCGCCCTAGAAGCAAGGACCACGGCATGAGCAGCGTCGGGACGTCCGAGGATGGTGAGGAGAGCAGCAGTATGCATGATGAGGAGGATGAGGAACGTCTCATGGTTGAGATGTTGTCCACCGTCAAATCTCCTCAGGTAAACTAGGTTTAGTGATTTAAACCATCATGTCATGTGTGAACTTTCCCAAGTGTCCAGGAAGGGGTGGACTTCTCGACTAATTAAAAAAAACTCATTAAAGTGAACACATGGTTACACAAATAGCTTACTTGTGATCTTCAGAATGCAATTGAGTTTTTTTCCTTTGGTTTTCCATCCTTACAATCCAATAAGTTTTTTTTATCACTGTGTTTTACTTAATAGCTGTTCAGGCTATACACATATATGGTAATTACTCCATTAGTGTAGGGATGGGGGATAAAGCATTTTATAGGTAATCTATTCACATTCTCTTGAAAGAATAGTGGGAAAAATCATCCTCACTAAACCTGATTGGGATTCAAACCTCGATCTCCCCGTCATCAGCAGGCCAGTCTAACATTAGAATGACCCCTTAGACTATTTGGCTAATGAAACAGTTGTGGGCTGGGTAATACTTTGAAATATTTGACGATTTGTGCAACAAACATTGTTTTTAGCCAGGCGGCCAGTAAATTTAGCCAGGTCTATTCGAAATTCCTCATTATGAACCCTGAATCGAAAGGAAACTATTGATATTAGTAGAGTGTTGATACTTTTTCTACATTCTTATATGCGACACACAACTCCATTATCATAAACTGTTTCCATTCTGTGGTAGGGTCAGTTTACTAAAATGCCTCCATTTTCCTCTCTCCTTCAACCACTCTTCATTCTTTAATTTCTTCCATTCTTCTCTTCTCACTTGAACACTTTCTGTTATTTGCTACTCCCATCACTTTCTTGGCCTCCATTGCAGTCTTTTCCCTACATACTTCATTTCCAATGTACAATTGAGTTTTATTAATTAATAAACTATATTTTGATAATATTAAGTCTAATAAACAAATTAGCGCATATTTTGAAGAGATGCTGTGGACTTTTTATATACTTGTACCTTTATTTCCCTCTGCCATGCCCTTGTTTAACCTACCACAAAAGCGTCGATAAATTTGGAGGAGTGGCTTATACTTTAAGAGATAGAAATTAATTTTTCCCTTTTTTCATAAAGATCTGAAAGTAGTATGTTGGTTAGGATATGATCTGATCAAGGATCTGAAATTGTTATGTTGGGAAGATCAAACCTATAAAAGGGGTACATGACTGGCAAAGGTTTGGTAAACCCTGGCGAAAAGTTAGTAATAAAAAGTGGGAAAATTTAAGTTATGAACCTGGCCTCTTGGATCGGAGTCAAACACACTAACCCTTTGGTTGATTGTGCCAGAGGCTTCCACTCATGTTATATATTTGTTTATTATATTTAAAAGGAGTAGAACAAGTTACTTTTTTTTTGTACATTTGAATAAAAAGTAAGGAATAAGAAAAACCTGGCCAGGATTCAAGTCTTTGACCTCCACATCAGAGAAAAATTAGATTACCAGTTGATGCGAGTAGACATTATATTGACTCACCAAATATTGTGAAGTGTTCTCTATTTTATCCCTCTAATATTTTCTTGGCAGGTGGCTGAATTGAACTCCCGGAGTGCCTTGCTGCATTGGCCACCCCTGGTCCTGGAGTGTCGGCACTTGGAGCTAGGGGTCACCGAATCGGATCTCCGCTACGAGGTGCTACTCAGTGACAAGGGCAAGGAGGGGAAGTACAAGTCTATCTACAACGGCATTGCACTTTCCTGCAGGTACTTTCTATTCCTCATCTTTTCTCTCTAGCTCAACACACACTACTGAGGGCTAGCACCATTTGTTTCCTGTTAGTTGTAGCTCGATAGTAAAATCTCTTGTCAGACTCATAAGATTAATTTCTTTGAGATTTCTTGCCCTAGAGGAGGTACTTATAAAGTCTCAGGAACGTATACAAGGACATCACTAGTGGATGCTAAGTGGACACTAGCGTGGGTTTGCTTGCGTAATCATAAGTTAAAAGGTTGAGTGATAGTGTGCTCGTAAACATACTATCGGTTCACTAAGCATTCACTATCGTTCTTGCATACTGCCCTCACTACTAGCTACAGTTGTAAAAGAAAGTAATTTGATAGATGCAAGTTTTAAAGCTTTTTTTGGATAAAATATAATTTAGGAGATTTTGCTATAGCTTCATACAGTAGCCCCATGGCTTCTTTGGTGCTGACTGACAGCTCACAGATGACTTCTGACATTCAACATTTAGGTATATACCTAAATTTTGACTGTCAGAAGTGACAGCTGCTAAACACATATTTTTGACTGTCAGAAGTGACAGCTGCTAAACACATATTTTTGCAGATCATATGGTTCTGCGTAGGGATACATAATTTGTTCTGGTAACTTTTCAAAGCTGTCAGCACCAAAGAAGCCATGGAGCTACTGTACTATGTAATAAAGCACTTGGAAACAAAATAGAACTACCTAATTTGGTTAGTCTGGCTTATATGTTAAGAAAAGAAAAGCTATGATATTATTTTGTAGGAATAACAGTATCAATTTGTTACTAAAGTTACTAAACCAATTTTAATACATACATAGTACATAAAGTAATGTTATCTACAGCTGTCACTTTTGATAGGTATTATCAATATCTATAAAATAACACAAATGATATAACTAAATGTTGGCCTCAAAGAAATAGGCTTAGGCCTATATTTTCTAAACTGTTCTTATAACCAAAACAGGATATAGGTACATATAGGCTAAGTAAATATATTATGTGTCTTCCATATTTGGCTGGGATCCGCAATTTTATTCCAAAGCTATGGTCTCTTACAGGATCCAAGACCTACGTCCGGGCACAGAGTACTCTGTGTGTGTGCAGGTGCACCTCGAGGAGCTACACTGGCCCGGCGGGGTCCAAGGCTCCGCTTCAGAGCCCACCACCTTCACTACCCCCGCCTGCGAGCCCGACCAACCCCAACTGCCCAAGGTCATGCAGCGCAACCGCACATCCCTGCAGCTGCGTTGGAACGCCCCAGTTGACAACGGGTCCCCCATCACCCAGTACATCCTGGAGTGTGATGAAGGCCGAGGGGCAGGTTTTGTCGAGGTCTACAAGGCGAAAGGGAAACAACACAACCTCACCAAGCTGCAAGCCTCGACCGCTTATAGGTTCCGGTTGGCTGCTGTCAATGAGTTTGGCAGGAGGTTAGTTCTCAATATTACCTTGAGTTTGTGTCATCAATTTATTGTTCATAATGACTTGATAAATATCCTTTTGAAACAATAAAATGTTTGTATTAAATAAGAGGAGTTAGCCTAACAAATATTTTTTATTGGTTTCTTTCCACAATTTGAAAATAAATGCCAAACTATTTTCACCATTGTAGAGTAAAATATGTAACCAAATTTTTGAGGTTGGGGCACCATCCACCATGAAGGTGCGGTCACATTGCCCTTATGAGATGAAGTGATAATAATGATAATGATGTTTTGCAAGTAGAAGTTTAAACCTTACTTTAGCCTAATTATAACTAGAACATATGCGCTTCGGTGGCCGCGTGGTCTAACACGCTAATCTCATGTTGGACTATACTGCCAAAGATGGAGAGATGGGGGTTCAATCACATGGGTGCACTGAGTTTTTTTACTTAAATGATTTTCCACTTTCCCTCCATGCAAATTCGGGCGCATTTCCTTTAAATTAAGCCTTCTTAATCCCCGACCCATTAGTGTAATGAGTACATATATGTATAACCCAAACAAGTGGTAAGACGTGGCACTAAAAAAAAAACTAGACCATTCCAACCAGAGGAACAATTCCCCATCGGGAAAAATACCTATGGTATCATAACTAATTGTACCCAAGACCTCCAGATTAGTAGCTAGATATGCTTTACACTAGACCAAGAACCCACCAATAAAAAATAAAAAATTGGTTGGCTATTATTAGAGACACAAAAATTTCATAAGATGCGTTTTTACGAACTTTTACTAGCACATTTAAATGAATATTGAAATATATTTAAAATTCAATTTATTATTTTAAAATATATTTTACACACATTAAAGCAAGCAAAATTAGATATTTTAGCAAAATTTACTTCTTTACCCTTTCCTTTTATATGCAAATAATGAAAGAAAGTTCCACTTGCACTTTTTTAAGCATTTTTTAATAGTCCTGTAACCACTCAAAGTTCTCATTTTAGAAATATTATTTCCCTCAAAGATCATTGGTAAAGAAGTAAAATATGAGTTGTATCTGGCTTTTATGTCAAGTCATGTTGTGACCAAAGACAAATAATTAAAAACTAAGAATAAGAAATTTAGCCATAATTTTTTCTATCAATACCACTTAAGTTTGAGTTGATTTTATTTATCACAAATAAGGGTTCCTAATTATATTTTATATAATGTTTTACTGTTCCCAGCATTTATTCAGATATCGTCCAGACTTCAACATCCGGCAGCCCGCCAGGCCCACCAGTGGCGCCTGTCCTGAAAGAGGCCTCGGTAACCAAGTTGCACCTTTCATGGCAGAAGAGAGTGGTTGATGAAGACTACACTCTCCAGATGGATGACCGAGAATCTGGTCATGGTTTCCTGCCCGTCTATAACGGCCGAGAGACCTACTATGTGTGCCAAGGGCTCCGGAGACACTCTGAGTATAAGTTTAGGGTGAGTGGTATTATTGTAATTTCATTATTAGTTTAATGAACGCTTATAACAACTAGAGTTGGGTTGAATCCACTATTTTACAAATCCAAATCTCCAGTTTACCCTCAAATCTTGGATCAGAATCTAAATTTAAATTTTGTGAAAAAATTATAAACATAATAGGAAATATAATTACTAAAAAAATACAAATAGTAACTAAATGTTAAACTTTTAAATTTTAGAACGGATTAGTGATTAAATTTCATATATTACGCAAGAAGGAAGTCAAACCAAAATATTTATTGCTTCTAGTTCTTGTTCTGGTTCTCCAATCCAACATTTCAAGGTTCCAGTACTGATTCTGGTAAAAACTAGAGTTTTTTTGTTTTATCAGGTTTCGCTTCTTTTAAATACATCATCATAATTTGACAGAAAAGCCCAAATAAAGGAAAAATTTAGTGTTTTAAAATAAAATGAGGTTAGTGAAGAAGCCCATGAAATGCAATTTTAAAAATTTAGAACTTCTAAGAACCAATTAAAACCTTTATGAACCTAAAAATATATAGAGGTTCTGGTTCAGGTTCAACTCCTTTTACATAAGCTTAGATAAATTCAGATATGTCACCATTAAAGAATAGTTCGCTAAATATTTCCTTTTTACTTAGATTTAATTATTGGATAGGTTAAAAATGTAACATTATGTTTACGACAACTACAAAAACAACAACAAAAAACCTACATTCGACCTCGCTTATTACATTTCAAAACTTCGCCTCAAATTCTCTTCTACTTTAAAAAGTGACCTTCTCACACCCTTTATGATTGAATAAATGTTTTTATGTGTGGTGTGCAGCTGCGAGCACACAATGAGGAGGGTCCCTCACGCTGGTCTGATGAGGTGTGTTACCGAACTCTCCCTGACCGGCCTGCTCCACCTCCTAGACCTAACGTGAAGGGTCGCATCCACGCCCAGAACTTCAAGATCAAGTGGGAACCGCCGAATGACAGGGGAGGAGCAGACATCACCACTTACATACTTGAGCTCAACGGAGGAAGTGGTTAGTACTTCATCTCTCTCATTTTCTTTATATTATTTTGCGTTTTGATTCGAGAATTTTTATCATATTACAATGATATAACTCTATAAAGAAAACCTCTTTTCACTTTATGAGGTAATTATATTATATTTGTAAGAAGGTGTAGGATAGAATCATAAAAAAGGGGGGACGAACACAATATGGCCTTTACAATGAAAAGAAGAACACATTTCACACTTTACACTGCTACCAATGGACAAAGAGATAATGAAACCTAGGTCGGGGGATTGGGCGGTAACGATCAATTTTCTTTTAAGAGACATCCATTACCTCTTTGTCCATTGGCAGCAGTGTAAAGTGTGAACTGTGTTCTTCTTTTCATTGTAAAGGCCATATTGTGTTCGTCCCCCCTTTTATATGTTTCTATCCACCTTTTCTATACCTTCTTCCAAATATCATATCATATTACAATGTATTTATTATTATTTAGTGCTTTTTTCCCCCACATACAGACTCTTTTTAATGTCCAAAGAATTAATTATAAGTTAAGAAAGTAAAATAGGTTGTCACCCAAATTAGTCCAATTTTTTTTGCACTGCGTCTTACTACCCGTTTAGATTATATGCCTATGTAGTAATTACACTAATGGGTTAAGGATGGGTAAGGTTGAATTTTAGGGAAAGTATACCTACATTTGTGTGGAGGAAGAGTGGAGGACCATTTAGAAAAAACCACCTTCACTACATCGGTGGATTCAAAGCTCGACCCTCCATCATCAGCATTTCAGTTTATTGAAAGTGTGATGCCTTAAACCATGCGGCCACTGAAGTGGGTCCATCTTTTTAATCAAAGTTATTTATAATGCCTTTATATTGGGAAATCTTTAACAATGAGGAGGCATAATGGCTAAACAATTTTATAATTAATAGAAATTGATCAAAATAAACTAATCAGTGGAAATTGAGTGAAGAAATCTCTCCAAAGATTTGAGCTAGACTTTCCTTTGTTTTGTGCAAACCTCTTGTTATTATTGTTTATAAAGATGAAAATAATAACCGATTTTGATGGCCATGTGGCTTAAGGTGTCACTCTTGCATTGGACTAAACTATCGATGATAGGGAGATTGAGGTTCAGATCTTTGTTAGGTGTACAGAGCGTGGTTTTTTCACTCACCATCCACTTGAGTATGGGTACACTTCCTCTAAATTCGGCCTTGCTCATCCCATAACTCATTAGCACAATTAGTACATATGTGTATAACCTAAACTGTTAGTAAGATGCGTTATTAAAAAAAAATACTATACGTGATTTGTTTACTTCTAACATGTAATTATGAATGTGTACTCTAAGGTTACGAGCCTGTGTACATGGGTCCCGATACGGAATGCCAGTGCGACCGTCTGACCCCTGGGACCACCTACCAGTTGCGAGTTTCGTGCATTAGCGCGGGCGGCCGCAGCGAATCTTCCGAGCCGTGCACTGTCACCACAGAGGCTGTGTGTCCTGGACAGTGCCCCCCACCCTGGGTGCAGGGCAAACCTCGAGCCACCACTTTCTCACTCAAGTGGGGTAGGTGATTGCCTGCTCTTTATACTTAGTGATCACGGGAATTAGCTCTTTGCTAAGCTGCTCAGGTTTGAACCGAGAGGTCTTTAATTCTGTTTTCATCAACGCCTGCTTAAAGTGGTGATGTAGGGAACCTGAACTAGGGCAGTATTTTTGCAATTTCTTATATTAAAACATATCTTTTGGCCAAAAAAAATCTAATATTTCTCCAGTAGAAACACAGAGTGTAATTTTCTTCACATGATGTTGTCAACAGTTTTTGAACATCTGTCAAGGGTGTCCTGGAATTTAATGACAAATTATTTGCTTCATTCAAATAGTTTCTTAGATAATTCTCTGCTCATGACATATATTCAACAACTGTTGGGGTCAACATGGGAAGAAAATTAAACTTTAATGTGTTTTTACCGAAGCTATATTTTATTTATAATGGCCAAAAGATGTTTTTCTATAACAACAGCAAAAAAAAAAGCATTTTCTTCCCTACATCCGCACCTTAAGAGCTTACCATAAGAGTGTCTGAAACTTTGAAGAAGAAGGAAAATGTTTTTGACTTTGCTATGAAAACAACAACTCTGTCTTTGTACATGTGTGTTGAGTTAATCTTAAATTACTACAGCTCTGTTGAAATGGGGGTTATTAGTGCAGACTGCTGTCAAGATGAAAACCAGATATTTTACTTCAAGAGAGGAGAGGGCAGGGGGTGAAGTCATTCTAAAAGATAATTGGTGTCTTTGAGTTGAGGTGGTAGAGAATGCAAGCCAAGGTTAGTATTTTTAAGTTTTTATAAAAAAAAAATGCACAAAATATTAAACATATTAAATCAGTAGATATATTTTAGACCATTGGGAAGACTTAGACACAGATGGGAGGCTAACATTAGTGTAAAATTTACTTCAAGAAATAGGGTGTAATGGGATGGACTAAATAGAACTAGCTCAAGATCGGGATAGGTAATATTCTTTTGTAAGTGTGGCAATTAACCTTTGTGTTCATAATGCCATAGGTTAAGTGAAATATATTTTATTTCATTGTTTACACATACAGTACAGTAGTAAGATCTATTTGATCCCTTTTATATGTTTCTATCAACCTTTCCTATCCCTTCTTCCAAATATAACAAAATACCCCAAAAAGGGAAAGTAAGTTTTCCTTAAACTTAAGAGTGGCAGAATGAATAATAATTTGTCATGGGCATCACATAATTTGAACAGTAACTTTTGAAATTAAATTAAAAAGATCCTGTGTCCTGGTTAGTTTAGTAAAATGGCTTCATCTTCCTTTATCCTTGCACGCTTTCTGTTAGTTGCTCCTCCGATCTCTTTCTTGGCCTCCCTTGCGGTATTTTCCCTACATACTTCATTTTCATCATTTTCTTTGGCATCCTCTCTTTTTCCATACACATTACATGTCCCAGATCATCTTAGTCTTTCCTCTTCTATTTCATTTTCTCTCTCTAACCCCACTCTTTCCCAGATACCTTCATTCCCATGGCCTCCACTTTCCTAGTCCTTCTTACATTCATTGTCCATATTTCTACTGCAAATGTGACAATGAGGCTCCCAGCTTGATGGGCTGGGAGTGTGAGGGTTGGTTATAATGAGCTAAGTCATCATCAGCACCCAAAGCCTCAGTTTTGGAAGGCTACCTACCACCAAGAGAAGCTCTATCTGAGGACCTATAAACGGCAGTCCGGCTACTCATGTGTAGGTCACGACAGGCGTAATAAGCCGGTGGCCGAAACAAACCAAAATACTCAAGAAAATAAAGTAAAATGCTGGATTGGCTCCCATATATCCCACCTTAATGTGAGATTGTAGATTTTTTACTAAAGACTGGAAGTGTGAGTTCATGCGTGTTGATATGCATTCATTGGGTAAGCCACATACTGTTACAATTGATCCGTCTGGTTGTGAAATAGTTACTTTATAAATCTTCTGAGATTGGTAAAACTCTGATTTAGCATGTTTCTTTGGAATAGATTTTGCACAATCTTTTTATTGACATCTTGAAATTGTGATTATTTTAGGATAATCTGTTGTGCTGTTCGATTTAGTGACCTGGTATACATTTTTTTTTCCAGGATACCCTGAGTATGATGGTGGTGCTCCTCTCAACGAGTTTGAGGTAGAGATGAAGTGTCCGTTGGACTCGAGTCAGCGGCAGGTTTATCAAGGGAAGGAGACGGAGTGTGTGGTGACTGATCTTTCTCCTGGACAAACCTACGTCTTCCAAGTTCGGGCTTACAACAGGGTTGGGGTATGTTATCTTGAGAACATACTTACAGTGTCGACCCAAAAATGGGACACACTGTTTGACATCCCATAAACAAGTTGAGGCTGTAACTATTTCGAGACAGTAATTTTTTCTGATAATTTCAATGGTTCGATATATAAATACGTGCCCAACAACTTGAAAATAAATGAAAACATATATAAACAACTCTTTAATAAAATAATTTAATTGATAAGGAATAGAGCCAACATGGAATTGAATCTAAATTGGTTTCAATCGAGGCTTAATCCACCTGTCTCCCCTATCAGTTAGATTACATTATTTTGCACTGTTTTAATATAGTCTCAGTGGTTGACAACACAATTTGTACATTTCAAAATGAAAATTAAACCAACAGTTCTCATACTGGAATGACCAAGCTCAGAATATGATTGAGATATTTTCATAGCTATAATTCCATATGTTTTGGGTAGAGAAGGGACAAATTCTGTATTTGGGGGGAAAAAAATTATGAGCATTGGAGGAAATAAAAATACTTACCCATTCGCTGGTGCGGGCGTTGAACATTGTATTTGTTTGCCCAATTGTTCCATGGTACGGGCACAAATCAACATTTGATTGCATTAGGCTATTGTAATGCTATCTATCAATGAACCACTGTACTTTTGCTAGTATGAATACTTCATATTGAAGCTGATAGATGGGGCTAGCAGTCCTCCCTAGTATACCTTGTAAAACATATATTTCTTAACAGGCGGGTCCATGGTCGGATCCGGTGGAAGTGTTGAGTGGTGCGGCACCTCCTGACGTACCTCGAGAGCCCCAGGTGACTTGCCGTTCGTCGCATCACGCACTCGTGCAGTGGGTGGAACCCGCCAGTAATGGGGCCCCTGTCACCGACTACAAGCTTGAGATGAGCACTACTGTGGAACAAGACTTTGCCACGGTCTTTCATGGACTGAGCCACGCCCATGAAGTGAAGGGGTTGATGGCAGCCACCGCTTACTTCTTCAGAATACAGGTGCGTGTGCAGGTCTATGTTCTCTGTCTTTATGCCTCAAACACTTCATTACACTCATACCGAGGAAAACTTGGTTTTTAAGAATGATCATTTCATTTAGTTCTCTCTTTCATTTTGATGACAGATTAACTACTAAGAAACCAAACATTTCCCCCATACTCTACTTCTCACATACTCTCTTTAACTATTTAATTCCAATTCCATTTTCTCTTTTATATATCTTCGTTAATATTCTATCTTATAGAAAATAAATACAAACTTGTAGTGTATTCTTTGTGTTTATCTCAATATGACTGCCCCACATAAAATCTTGTGTACTAGTTACACTGTAACAACTGCAGTGCAGAACATATTAGACTATCCTCAGATTTACCCTAAACAATGTTTTTTTTTCATCAAATCTTCTTGGAACTGATAATTTACAGCCATTAAGGAATGTTATTCTGTCACGAGGAGAAACAGGATTAGGAACGAAGCTATCCTGGAAAGATTGGGGACACAGGGAGTACATGAGATAGTACAGGAAGTAAGGCTGAGATGATATGAATGTGTAGTGAAGATATAAAAAGAAAGAATGCCAAAGAGAATAGTGGAGATCAACTATGTAGGAAAAAGACCCCGAAGAAGACCAAGAAAGAGATGGCAGTATGGCTTTTACTGTGAAAAGAAGAACACAATTCACACTTTAATATAAGGCTGCCTAGTAGAGGAAATCATCAAATATATATAGAAATTAACTGACACATTGAAATAAGAACTTGATTCATCAATTAGGACAAAGTATGTTTAAACAGTAAGTAAAATATTTTGTAAATTAAGAATGTGTGAAGCTTCAGAACTTCGACTCGGATTTTAAAAAAATGTCGGCTTCCATTTCACTTAATTAAAATTCCAGCTTTGACAATTATAAGGCTTTGCCTATAAAAATATTGAGAGCCGGAATACATTTGAGCTTGCTTCAAATTGAGAAAGTGTGTGTGTGTGTGTGTGTGTGTATATATATATTTTCAGTGTCTAAAGTGTTACATGCATATCGTTTTTAGGCGAACAACAGTGCTGGATGGAGCCCTTACTCTGGTGTCAGCGCCACTGTGACCCCGCCCTCATCCCCAGCAGGGATACCACTCCCCAAATTCGTGTCTACCCCTACCACAGTGACCTTGAGTTGGCAGGAGCCAGCTAGCCACGGAGCGGAGATTACACACTATAACATTGATGTGGGTGACCGCGTGCTAACCACTGGCGGGCCGGAACTGGACTACACCGTCGAGAACCTCCAGCCAGACACCACCTACAGGTAAACTGGAGGGAGGGTGGTTAGCAATATTCTTACTTGTCACTCTTTGATAGCAGATACTTGAAGGTGCACAAATAAATGTGACTCATACTCACAGAGTCACCAGTGGACCTGGAACGGGGTCAAACTAAGCCTCTTCAGTACAAATGAGAAGCTACTTGGCTGGAGCGCTTGTTGTGTTGACTACATGCCACACCCTCTCCACAAATGTTGGCACTATCTTTGCTAGCTCAGTAGTGTAGCTCACTTTCGCGCTCACACCATGGAGTTTATTTTTTACAGTCACAATACACACTGGCTCGGCCTGTATGTATGTACTTAGAGGTTTTTTCCCCAAATGGTTTCCCACTTTCACATTTCCTTTCACTTGTACATTTCCTTTAAAATTCGACCTTCATAATCCATATTCTATAAACGTAGTTACTAACTACTGTATGCATACAACCCAAATGAGTACTAAAACTTGCTAAGAATATTAATTTGAAACTCTTCTACCATTATAAATGTCTCTATAGAGTTTTTTTCTTCCCATTTGTTTAGTACCAAATTAATAATCAAATGCGGCCGGGTTTCAATCCTCGGTCCCGGCACAGATTTATCTGATTACCAAACCCTTCCTTCACCTCTGACAAGACATCTTGTGAATGTGGAGAATGCCAGGCCTCCACTGTGGTTCGGATTCCATGTTAAACTGTAGGTCCTCCATTTCATCTCGCAGTCACCCTACCATTACACATTAGCATAAGTGCGTATAACCCGAACAGGTAGTAAGACGTAGTAGTGCTAATAATAACAATAATAATAACAACATTAACAACAACAATAATAATAATTGCCTAGTGACTAAAAAGAGATAAAATTAAAATGTCTGGAGAGATGTGAAATATGTAGTTGCATTAGTTTTTTTATGTCTCTCTTATTATAAAAAATAATTATTTCCCAAAATGTAAATGACGTGTAACTTTGAAAGGGCTCTGATGATGGAACTGTCACAGAGTATGAACAAATGAATAGATAAGTCTATTTATTTCTACCAAAGCCTACCCTAAATATTCTTTCAGAATAGTTTTCTTTGTTATCACTGACATTAAGGTGAGATGGAAGTGAAGATGAGTTTAAGGTTAGTTTAATTGTGTTTGCAGTTTTTAGACATATTTTTGGCCAAAATAAATAATATATTGTTTTGGTAGAAACAAAAAGTTTAATTTTCTTCACATGATGATATCAACCATTAGAGGTGCATGAAGCTTCGAAAACTTCACTTTGAATATCTCTTTGCTTTGACTTTGATTCATGTGTAAAATTCCGGATTCGACAATTATAAATCGTCGCAAAATTTTTAAAAAAATTGAGGTTAAACACACATTTATGGTTGGTTTATTTTTAACTTTTTGGATTATTTTTATCACAAATTAGTGTTATTGTAAAAATATTTGAAATAATTATATTACATTTCGTGATAGCTTAATTTATCATTTTAAGATGAAATATATTAATTACGTTTGGAATATAGCATTTTGTAAATTTTATTTAATACCTAGATTTGCATAGTTATGCAAAGTATAGTATTTTTATTCAACATTAAATTATTTTTTTTAATATTCAAACTTCAATTTGGATTCTGGATTATCTCATAACATTCAATTCGACTTCGCTTGAAATTGAAAATGTGGACATAGTACAACCCTACCAACAGTTGTTGAATATCTGTCATGAGCATACCAGCAGTAGGTGAGAAACTTTTTAAATCAAGATAAAAAGTTGTTGTTAGTTCCAGAACACCCTTGACAGATATTCAACAACTATTGACATCACTATGTGAAGAAAATTAAACTCTTTATTTCTACTGAAGCAATATTTTATTTATTTTGACCAAAAATATGTTTGGATATTAAAACTGCAAAACCATTGCCCTAATCTTGCCTTCCCTTTCCTCCCCACCTTAAATTACTGAGCAGTGTTTCAATATATGAAAAGAGAAATTACGTTTTTAAAATAAGTTCAGGATTTTGGTGACATTAAGTTTTTTTTAAATAAATCTTACACAATCCATACTTTGGGTGTGGAAGAGTTTGGATTATGGAATAGATAGTAGGCCATGAGAGGGTAACCTAGTGGACTAGGGGTGGGTAAGGTGTCAAACTTCTGTGCTGGGGGTCTGTGGTTCAATCCTGGGTCCTGGCACAGATATATCTGATTGCCAGACCCTTCCTTCACCTCTGGCAAGACATGTATTAATCACAACTTGTGAATGTGTGGAATGCCAGACCTCCACTTTTGTTCAGATCACACTTTAAACTGCAGGTCCTCTATTTCATCTCACAATCATCCTACCATTGCACATTAGCGTAAGTACGTATAACCCGAACGGGCAGTAAGACGAGGTGCTAATAATAATAATAATAGGCCATGAGGGAAACTTTAAAATGTGGCTTCAGTTTTAACCTATCTCTCATTGTTCCAGGCTGCGTGTGCAGGCGGTGAATAGTGTGGGAGTGGGCCCCTTCTCGCCTGTGCTGCGGGCTGCGACTCTACGGCTGCCCCCTGCACCTCCCCGCCTCGAGTGTGTCAATGTCAGCCACAACTATCTCAAGCTCAAATGGGGAGACGGCAAGAACCCGCAATTTGTCCAGTTCACTGTTGAGATGGAGAGTCCACGATCAAGAGAGTAAGTGGGCAATTAGTTTCTAACCAGCTGTGGGAATCTTGAGGGGGGTGACATTATCTATAAACTATTGTAGAATATAATGCAAAATAATGCCACATGGTCACGTTGCCTTAGTCCAGTCTGTGTTTTACTCTCTTCTGCTGAAGGAGGGGATTGATATACCCCAAAAACATAATAATTATGTGTTTTGTTGTGTTCTTAATTGTGGACTTTGGGGCCTACAATTTTCTGGTAAGTGTGTAGGCCTCACCCTTCTATCTTCCTTTCAATGTTCAACTTTAGGCTAAACATCATTTAGATTAAAAGGTAGGCCAATTTTCATAGTAAAGGCCCTTTAGATAATACAAACATTTGATTGTTTCCCAACATTGATTTAATTTACTACATTATCAATGTTATTCTATATTTTTATGTTTGAAAGAAGGTACAGGAATGGTGGATAAATAAATAAAAGGGAACAAACAAAATATGGCTTTTACAATGAAAGAACAACACAATTCACAATTTACCTTGCTGCCACAGGACAAAGAGGTAATGGTTGCCTATTGAAGAAAATCAATATTAAAGTTATTTTATATATATCGATAATATTTGTCAAAAATGACAGCTGCAGTTCACATGAACTGACATATGAAAACATGAAAATAGATATACTAGCATTTTGACAGTTTATGATTTGAACCCAAAGAAGCTTCCTGTGGCGTTGCAAGTTTGTTTTTAAATTTGTGTTTTTATGTTAGAGTATGCATTGTTTAGATAAAACACTATCTCCACTTGGGTAAAGTGCTAGCTACACCATCTAATTCAAACCTTTACTTTACATCAATTACTGTTTCCAGTTCGTGGCCTGGGTCAGTTTGTTTTTCATTCAAGCCATGTATTTTCCACTACTGGCTTTCAAGGCCTCTCATTGCTTCATATGCCTTATAATATAGCTTAAGACTGTGAAAGGCACAACATCCAGTCCCTAGCCGTTAATTCATCACTGTGAAAGGATAGATCTACATTTCACTAATGATACATTTTTCAGCTATGCCAGGAATTTAACCTGGAACCCTTAACTCAATATATAGATACACTACCGACTGAGCTTAGGTATCTGATCGTAATCCAAACCACAAGGTTAAATTACACAACTTTTTTAGTTTTTAAAATAAAGCTTTGAGCTTGTTGGTGTAATTTTACTATAAATAAATGCAACAATCTTTCCATTGTAATTGACCCATTCCTTGGCGAGTGTGTAGCACAGCTATCTGGATGGATCCGGCAGACATTTTTCTACTTGTATACTCTTATCTGACAAATATTTTCACAGCTCAATTATTTTCTCATTCATTATTTTATTCATAGTCAAAGCATAGCATTGAACTAGTAGCTCCATCTATGAGCTTCAATATTTAATGTTCAAAATGGGTAAAATACAGTGGTTCGTTGATAGATGGCATTACAATAACTTATTGCAATGAAACTTTGAATCATGCCCACATCAGGGAATGTTCAGGCAAATAAAAACACTCAACATCCTCACCAGGGAAAAGGTTAAATGTTGAATAAGATACATGAAAAATTAGGGGTGTGCGAATACAATTATTTATCAAATCGAATATCAAAATTATGAACAAATATTGAATTGTACAAATCAAATAGTAGATTTTCCTTACATTTTTGATAAAAATTGTTCAAATTATTAAATTCTTGTTGAAAATGTGGTTTTATATTTAAGTATGTAAAATGCAAAAAATTAATTCAAAACATTATTAAATGGGCTGATATCAATATAAAAAAAAGACTGAATTTAAAAGAAGATTTCAGGAAATTGGGAGGAACTTTTGATCCAGTTTGTTAGACAACGGTTTTCACCTAAATCGACATTTTTAAATTCATAAGTTCATTCTCTTTGGCGTCCTCTCCGCTTCCATCCTCATTACTTGACCATACTATCACAGTCTTGCTTCCTCTATTATCTCATGTACTCTCACTCTTTCCCGGCTAACTTCATTCCTTATCCTGTTCCTCTTCGTGACTGCTAACATGTTCCTAGCAAACTTTATTCTCATGAATTCATCCCATACTAGATCCTCTCCACTCACTCCCTTCATTTCAATCAATGTTTGTTCCTTTTATATCCTTCTATCCACCTTTCCTGTACCTTCTTCCAAATATAATACAATTGCCTCATAAAGCGAGAAGAGGTTTTCCTTATAGAGAAATATATTCGCATCCAATGTCAATTTCCTGTGTTTGTCCTTTATGTTATTCCTTTTACATTTATTTTTTCTCCCTTTTTTTCTTTTAGGGAGTAGTGCTGCACTTTTCACATTCCCTTCTGATGAGTTCCAATATAATAAAGTTTACGTCGGAAGATTGGGAAGTAACAATCAATTTTCTTGAAGAGGCAGACATAAACTCTTTGTCCAATGGCAGCAATTTAAAGTGTAAACTGTATTTTTCTTTTCATTGTAAAAGTCACAATGAGTTTGTTCTCTTTTATATATTTCTATCTGGTACCTTCTTTCAGATATAATGAAATTACCTTATAAAGCATAGAGATATGCAAAAGAAGTGTGCAGCTTAAATCCACATATTTAATAATTGAACAACTTGTGTGCAGGTTCCAGACTGTGTACCAAGGTACTAGCCACTCTTGCAAGGTGAACAGACTTCAGGAACTGACGCTGTACAGGTTCCGCGTGGCTGCGACAGATGATGCTGGCCAAGGGGACTTTTCCAGTGTCGAGGAATATACTACCACTATTGCGCCGCCTCCTTCTCTCAAAGGTAAATGAATGGCAGCACATGGACTATTCACTAGATAGATGTATTTTAGTGCAATGATAACAAGAAAATTAAGGATGGGACCATTAAATCCTTTAAAAAGAAAATCTCCTAGCAAAATTTATTCTATAGCTTTAATATTGCCTTTTGGTGTTTCAGAATAAACATAATTATAGGAGATACTCAACAACCAGACCCCAAACCATTATTCAACACTTAACTAAATTTATGAATATTGTAATGAATTTATTATAAGAAAGAATGTTAATATTTCATACTACTGGTATTAAATAAAATGATAGAATATTAGGAAAATGGTGGAGCACAAATAATGTAAATATGTGTTAGTGTTTTTACTTATATTTGTGCTCAACCGTTTTCCTAATATTCTATCATTTTATTTATTATCAATTGTTTTTGCTCAATGCACTTTATTTCATACATTTTATTTTATACTACTGTATTATATTTTTATTTTCTCTGAAGTTCATTTTTTTTTTCAAAATTTGGATTCAAATTTGAGATTTGAAAGTAAAATGATTTGGATTTGTAAAATAGTAGATTTGACTCCATTCACATAATTGTATTTATAAAACGTAACAATAATCTCAGCTCCTACCAATAACGAAGTGAACATTTCAGCACCCAAGGTGACAGAAGTGCAACAGAGGAGCTGCTGGGCTGAGTGGGGGCCGTGCAAGCCCGTGGGGGCCGATCCCGTGACATACCAGGTTCAACTTTCTCGCTCCAAGGACCCCGAGTACAGGCTGGCATACCGCGGTGCAGACACTCGAGTGCAACTCACTGAGCTGGACCCAGGGACCGAGTACCACGTGCGGGTGTGTCCGGTGAGATGTGCGGCCAGCGGAGACCTCCCCGGGGCCTACTCTTCTCCTACTTCCTTCAACACCTCGGCCCCTGAGGTCGTCAACCACACACCCAGGACGTCCATTGCTCATGTGAGTGATTATGTCTGCATTTGAGCAGACAGGGAGCTAGGAATCTTGGATAGAGACATTGAGGCAGTTAATAGGGTAGCAAGGATGTGGGAGAGGAGTTAGGAGTGAACAAATCAATGGAGGAAAGATTAAGGTCATTAAGTCTCAGATGGTTCGGCCATGTGAAAAGAATGGAAAACACAAGCACACCACGTGTATCCGTGTAAAGAGAGGTAGGGGGCAGGAGACCAGTTGAGCAATCCAGAAGAAAGTGGGTGAACCAGATGAAGGAATATGTAGAGAAGAAAGTAGAGAGCTACAGAAGAATAATGGAAGGAAAGATGTTTCTAAACAGACAGCTTTGGAGAGAGCTTGTTCTTAAACACCCACCTGGCAAGATCGAGAGGTTCCATGATGTTGATGGTAATTGGGGCTAGAGCTGTCTCAGATTAACAAGTTAAAAAAAATAATCATTTGAATTTGCTATCCACCGCGTTAAATCACTTCTGTGGGATGTATGCAAACTATATGGAATACTGTCATCATCATGATCTTCTCTGTCCCCTTCCACCTCTGTGCGTCTGGCACAACCTCTTGCATTCCTATCCAAGCTTATCTCTCTTCCACGTGTCTCCTTCAGCCCCCATGTACTTCTACACTTGGTGTATCCATCTTGTTTGTGGTCTTCCAATAGTTCTTCTCTCTTCCCTTTACTCCATAGAGTTTCCTTATGCTTTCTTTTTTCCATTCTCATCACATGCCTTGACCACTACAACTTTTTCCTCTTCAGCATCCCTTCTAATGCTATAACCCTTAAGCTAGCCCTAATTTTTCATTCCATATCTTATCCTTCCTTGAAACAATTTATATGGCTCTCAGAAACCTCGTCTCTGCAGCCTGCGATTTATTTAAATCTCTCACCATGTCTAGGTTTCAGAGCCACACGTCAATATTGATTGATAATACACCTCATACAACACAAATTTGGCCTTTTTTCTTTTATACCATTGCCAAGTTATATCCTTAACCATGTTATAGATTTGTCTATTCGTCCATATCCTTTCTCTTGAAGCTTATCGTTTATGTTAATCATATTTCCTAAATAACAAGAATATTCCATCCTTTTAAGTCCCTTCCCAATAATTGTCACTTTTTAAAAAAAATTTGAGCTTCTAGTCATTGTCATGCCCTTTTCCACGTTTGTGTCCAATCCATATAGTTTCATCTCTCTTGCCCATTTGACTTGTTGTCTCTCCAAGTCCTCTTCCATTTCATGAAATATTGAATTGACCTGAAAATAAATTCATTGAAATGAACAAACCCTATTACTTTCTAGCTTCTCTTATGTTAATAATTTTGGTATATAATGCAAATACGATTTTGAAATTTGTGTTACAACTATAGTATGTATATATTTGGAAGAAGGTACAGATAAAGTGGAGGTAAAAAACATATTAAAGGGAACAAACCCAATATGCTCATACAATGAAAAAAGAACACAATTTACACTTTACATTGCTGCCACTGGACAAGGATATAATGCCTGCCTCTTAAAGAAAATTGATCGTTACCGCCCATTCCTCCCACTTGGGTTTGATTTTACCAGAACTCGTCAGGAGAGAGTGTGAAACGCACAACACAACTTCTTTAAAGAAGAAACCAAAAGACCAAAATGGGAGAATAAGAAAATTGGTAAAGAATATTAGGACACTTGGATAGGAATATGTAGAAGGAACAAAAACTATAAAGGCAAATAGAGCAAAAGAATAACTATAGGCTAGTTTTATTATATTTGAAAGAAGATATAGGAAAGGTGGATAGAAACATTTAAAAGGGGGACAAACACATTATGGCCTTTACAATGAAAAGAAGAACACAGTTCACACTTTACATGGCTTCCATTGGACAAACAGGTAATGGTTTCCCCTTAAAGAAAACCAATCATCACCGCCCAATCCCCCTACCTAAACCTAAATCTAGGTTGGGGGATTGGGCGGTGACGATCAATTTTCTTTAAGAGGCAACCATTACCTGTTTGTCCAATGGCAGCAGTGTAAAGTGTGAACTGTGTTCTCCTTTTCATTGTAAAAGCCATATTGTGTTCATCCCTTTATGCGTTTCTATCCACCTTTCCTGTACTTCCTTCCAAATATAATACAATTACCTACTAAAGCGAAAAGATATTTTCTTTATAGAGATATGGGCTAGTTTTAGCGATTGACTTAGTATTGAGTTTTCTTGTAAACAAAAATGGTGGTTAGAGTAGAATATATTTAACAGCTCGTAGATTAATTTATGTAAACCTACCTGCACTGCAAATCAATGGAAAATTAACTATTTAAATTGTATTCTTAGTTAAATGGTGCCTATTCTGACTAGGCCTAATATTTCCACAACACACTAAGCTAATTTCCCCCCCTAAAAAACTACAAAAAACATTTAAGTACATATGTTAGAGTAAATAGGCCAAGATCATATTTCTTTATTTTTAAATCCATAACTAAACAGTTTTTAAATACTTACTTGATGTTATATATTTCTAGCAAGTAATTGCTGTCCATTTAAATCATGCAGTTTTGAAATTGGCACACAATTCTCAGCTCATTGGTAATACCAGGTTATTTAATTTTATCAAAGAATGTGTTAACAAACTGAACAAGGTCTGGTATCATCTTAGTCATAAACACTCTTAGCCAGCCGCTAAACCAGGTCATTCGTGAAAACATACATTATCCTTATTGCTTGGTGACCGAAAGATGCTCTTTTATACATTATGAGTCATGCGTAGGATTACTAACTTAGTAAACAAATAATCAAAATGATTTTTACAATAAAACAAGAGCCCACTTCGGTGGCCATGTATTCAAATGCACTACTCCCGCAGTAGACTAGACTGCTGATGACAGGGAGATGGAGATTCGAATTTCTGCCGGATTTACTGTGGGTGGTTTTTTCATAGTGATTTTCCACGTTTCTTCCACACAAATGTGGGTACACTTCCTCTAAATATAACCTTCCTGATTCCTAAAAACATTAGAGTAATTAGTATATAAGCGCATAACCTGAACGTGTAGTAAGATGTGGTGCTAAAAAAAACAGAATAAGAATAGTGAGCAAAACACTGAAGCAAAAAATATCCAAAACATTTATGAAAAGTATAACTAGTAGAAGTCTTCACCCTTTCATTTTATTTGATGTTTTGGCTTGAAGCTATATTCTTATACTAAAGTGTCATGGTACATATATCTTAAAAAAAACTTGCTGAAGTTAAGGAGTAAAGAGCATCCTTGCTTACAGAGATTATAATTTATTTCTAAGCATATCAATATACAATAGAGTCTTGACTATCTGACCTAATCAGGACTGACAGATACTGCCGGATAACCGAAATGTCAGATAGTACAAAAACAAGGAAAGGGGCTGAAACAAAACGAATCAAAATTAAATTGAAATGCAGAAGAGATACATTATAAGGATTAGTAATGACTCCAAAATATAAATTATTCAATAAATTAAAAATTGTTATTTTATTCATGTAAACATTACAAAGGATTTTAAATTGATTAAATGCAACTTTTATTTCATACTCTAATATGGAAAATGCAATAGACACTGTTTAAAAAGTTGGCAATTGAAGTTTATTTTCTGGCTTTGCTTCTCTTCTCTTCCTTGTGGTGAGGTCGCGCCAATTTCACAATAAATATGGCAACACTGTAAAGTGTGAACTGTGTTGGTCTTTCCATTGTAAAAGCCATATTTTGTTTTTCCTTTTATATGTTTCTATTTACCTTTCTCCAAAAATATACACATGCATGCGTACAAGCATGCATGTGCACACATACATACATACATACATATTCAGTTCTAAAAGTTTTGAAATTAGTTATGTTTAAGGATGCATTTATATGCTGCACTAAGGTTTTCTGAAGGATCTTTTTTTTCGGTAAATGCCCGCTTATTTTGGGGTCAAAACGGTATTATAGTCACATATGGAAATAATTTTAATAGTATACAATATATATTGATGTTCAATGCAGCTATTTGATTAGTAATTTAGTTTAAAAATTAAGATAAAGAATAATTTTAAGACTGGGCTGATCATGCTAATGTTGATTGTTTGATGTCGATTAGGCCGATCATTTGTTTTATTTTATTTAAAAATTTTCAAAGACAATACTTCGACTTAGATTTAAAAGCAAAATGTCATGTTTTTATAGTAACTTAACTTTTTAGTTTAACATCTTGTATCTAAACATAATATAGTCACCCAAAATATAATTCGACTTTGCTTTGTATTTAAAATGTGGACTTCATATACCCTTACTTGTAATATTGTACCAATTTGAACAAAGCCTGTTTTCATTCTAGGTAACTGAAAGGAAGCCCTTGACAGACCAACAGTGGGCCTTCATCATCCTGTTCGCCTTCACTGTGTTTGCTCTCATTGTAGCGGCCATACTGCAACAGATCCTACCGGTCTCTTCTCGTTAGATTCCCCCCAACCCTTTCTGACTTCTCAATCAATATCCAGGTAAATTAGTTCTCTACTGAACTATTTTGTCTCCTTGCCCTACACTTCTTTTCTTTAATCCAAAATTGTGAGTCAAAGAGTAAAAAAGGAACGGTTGAGATTCCCACCCTCAAGGGTTATTAAATATTTTTAAACTGAAACATTTTTACCCTTTAGGGTCTGTAGTGGGTTTTTTTTATGACACAAATGACACTAAGGGAAAACCTCTACTTCTTGTTGCGAAACCTTATGTGATTTCTTTAACAAAAAGATTAGACTATGTATTACTACATAATCAACTACTTTTAAAAGGTGGCGGTGTAAAGCATTTACTCGTCAAAATAGATGTGTAGGGTTGCTTCCTCTTCGTCCTTTCATCCTTGTACCCTGACGCAACTGCTTTCCGACAAGAGGCCCCATTTAGCTACTGTTTTAAAATCGTTATAATGAGGGTAAGCTTCGGAAATTGTTTCTTGGAGTTGAGTGTCTGTTATTCATTTCTGCAGTGACTTAATTTACGGTATATTTAATACCGGTTTGAATTTTGTAGGAGGCACATTGGTCTTTTATTTATGTTTCTAAAATATACATTTGGTTTAATCGACTGACAAATTGAAAAGGAAGTATACAATTCTTATTTTGTATCATTTAGACAATGGTTTATGATGATTGAGTTGTCTCTTTTTGTTGGTTAAACACAAAAATATTGTGTTTCTTTTAGTAAAGGTGGAATCATATGAAATAAGAACCAAATGGTTGTGCTTACAACATATGTGGGCACAATTTAGATTTTTTTTTCCGCCCCTTCAAATGTGTTACTTCATAAATTTGTTTTATATATCAACTGTTTACTGTTGTCAATTATTCTTGTGTGGCTTAATGGGTTTTTTTTCTGTGTACATTAACATAATTTATGTACATATTAAAGAAAGAAAATTATCTAATAAAAAAATATTGTTGGGTGTTATTTGAATTTTTTTTTATGGACAATGTTTTACATTTTACAGCCCAAAAGACTTAACTATCGTAACTATGCACAGTACTAAATATATAACAGGGCTTTATTAAGTATTTCTACAAATTGTTATAGTAGAAAAGGCATATATGTCGGGCAACGAAATGTGTATCAGGGTATTTGCTAGAAATTTTTGCAATATTTAAGGGTATTTGTTTTGTGAGATAAAATATATCTGTCCCTGATAGAAGTGTTATGGTTGTGAAAGGTTTTTTTTATGTACTATTGTGCTTTCTGTATTGACACTAGGCCTATCCCTAATTTTAACATTCCACACTGAAATTAAAATGGGATTTAAAAAAAAAAATATTTTTACAACATGACAGACTTTCATTGGTATACACTTTGTTTATCTATTATTGTATTGCATTACAACTGCTACTAAATTATGTAAAACAAGCGTATACATACATTAATAATAAATAATCATACATAATCGGGGATACTAAGAAATAATTAATGATATTGTAAGATTTAGTGGTCTATATTTGTGCCATATATCTGGGGAAACTTAATTTCATAGTTATTAAATTACAATTTGTTAAAGGGTAAGCTTACAATCAAACAAGTTTTTTAAAATAGAATGAAAAAAAAAGTTTTTATTTTAGTTAGTCTCTAAATATTAAATAAACCTTGAACCATTAATAGCACTAGAAAACACTTGGATTGAACATTCTTAATTTGTATAATTGAATTTTAAACATTTTAACGCTCATAAAATAAATTATTTGATATTAAGCCTAATTAAAATTATATTAAATTTTAAAAGAAATCTCACTTTTCTTTGCACATGTAGTTGGCACACAAAATATCTCTAGATAGATACATATAAATATATTTTATATATATATAATTTTAATTTTCCGAATTTAATTAAAGGTTTACTTAAATTGTTACTTACTTATAAGGGATTTTCGAATTTTTACCAAATACACTATACATCATTTGTAAATATTTATGATTCATTTTTCTAATTAATAGTATGGCATTTTAAACAAAGAAATAAGATATAAGTTATAATGTTCATAAATCTTGATATTAAAATCTAAATTTCTTGATCTTTGCGCAGCTTTCCAGGTCTAAAATCATATAATCTTTTTCACCTGGTAATTGCTGAAATACGTTAATCGGTTAGGATATCTGGGGAATATCTTTTTGCAATATTCTCGTTAGTTTTTATTTCAAATGGCAATACACGTTTACAATAATATATCTAGAACAAGAAAATGGCTTTGTGCTGGAATTATTATTATCAATTATTATTATGGTGAGAGTATAAATTCAGATGAGGAATGGAATTTAAACCAATGACTTTAAAATATGCTGATTGAATGTGCGAAAGGTGATAAAATATTTACTATAAAATAAAAGTAAATAAAAATATTTTATACACAACTATATTGTGTGTGTACATATTAATCTTGTGCATTTTGGTTCATATTATTTTTCATTTTATATAATTTCATAAATTTGTCTATTTTTATATAGATGTCATAATAAAGGGTTTTTTTCAGTCTACATGCGGAAAACTGTGGAGGTATTTTCCAAGTTAACTGAAGTTGCTTAACATTAATAGTAGGCCTATAGAACAAAAAATCATTTGTGTACACATTTGAAGCGCTTCTATTAAAGTTTTACATTTACATATATAAATAATTATGAGAACAATTTCTTTTTTCTCGTTTGATCTCTATTTTAGGATTTTTAGGAAATTGCATTGCACATTTCACTTTACCTATTAAAGCGTTTGGAAATAACCTAACCTAAGCGGAATGCTTAGAGGGTATGTGGCTAATTTTCTTTTAAGGAGTTTCCATTGCTTTATCAATTGGTAGAAATGTTTGTTATATTTGCTACTATTTTGTTTCTGTGCCTTCTTACATATAAAATTACATGAGGTACAAACTAGAGTAATTTTCTTTAATTTGTTAATAAGATTTTTAAAAAAATTGTTTGATACAAAGTACTCTTCACTTTGGTAACATTTAATTTTTTGTATACACCTTTATTTATCACAGATAGCCCTTGCTTTGAAAACTATTAGACTACAAGTTCATAATTATGATTTTTTTAAATGCTCAAAAACTGTTCTATGGCTCAACATACATTTTTTTAAGCCAGCACAAATCCAAGATTTTTAATTTAGAATCTAACCGGGATCCTTGCATTTAAACTTGAATCGATACATGAGTATCGTGATTTGTCAAATTTTTGAATAAATCTGAATCAAATTTAATAAATAAAGATTTTGTCTATGTGTCATGGTGTTGTGCGATACTTACTGTACACAGAGAGTTGATATTTTAAAATTAGTAGCCTCTGTGCATAAACAAGTGCACCTCAAAAGCCAGAATTATACATTTAAAAAAAAACACAACACAAAGCGTTGCCCAGGGTAACCATGCAAAGTCGCAATATATGGTGTGATTACCCTGTGAAATTTCTGCTGGTATTTTATAAAGAAATTTTTGAGAATCAAATACATTGGAACAAAATATAGTAAATAAAATTATGAGCAGATAATTAAATTGCTGACATAATTTAATAACAGACCAAAGTTAATTTCTTTTAAATATTAAAATATAGACTAGAAACTTCAAAGCTTTTGCACAAGCATTATACTTAAAACATTTATCAAAAGGCATAATTATTTTAAAATTATCTCCATTGGAAAATGTTTGAGATATAGAAAGAAACAGAGTTTTGATATGACTAATGTTATGAATGATATTTAAAAAAATCAATTTGAAGATGTTTGTTTATTTTTTGTTTACTGACCTAATTAGCTTTTAGATAATTTAATAAAGTATAGATCATGTTTTATTTGGGGTAGCTGGTAAATTATCGTTAAGAATTTTAGTCAATTCAAATATATTTTTACTATATTTGTCAATTTAATATGTAATACAATAATTAGATACTATGCCTGCTAAAAACATTTGGTAGGCATTTAAATCAATAGAGAACCTTAAAAATAATTATTGGCAAATGGAAAAAAAAAGTTTAATATATTAAAATTTTCATTTGGTAATTAACTATTAAAAAACAAAACTATTATTATTTATTTATTATACATATTTGTATATATTATATAATTTATTGACAAGTTAATAAGTGTTTGTTCAAAGCCTGCTTTGTTATAAAGTGTTCATCTTTAGCCTTTTCATACATAAAATCCGCAGTAATAAACACTGAAATGCATTTCCCTAAAACATGATATTTATAATCGAAGAATAAATGTATGCCGAATGACTACATTTAATATATATGTTACGTTTTATTTATAAAGTATACTAAAATCTACTATAAAAATTAGTAAATATTTGTAAATATAAACTAATTTTTACTCTTTGATACATTCTTTCAACTTTTGTTTTACAATACAATATTATTTTTTTGTTACTTTTTAAAGACTACCTTTTCTCTTTTGAGGTAATTGCATAATTTTTGACATCAAGGCGTTTCAAAATAGGAGTAAAAAGACAACAATACTTTCGCTGCCATATTGTGTCTGGCCCTCATATTTATTTATTCATCTCTTTCTCACTTCTTTTTTTCACAATATTGATATAATATTTTTACTGCTAAACTTTGTAGTGCATGTATTTTTAACACACTTACTTACCCAATAATAAATACTAAAATGTGAATTTATTTTACTTTACAAAAAAATAAATCATCAAAATATAGAATTTATAAACTCTTGACACAACCTTGTAATATACTTGTAGAAGTGGAAACGTTTTTTTCTAGGCCTATAATATTCAAACTATTAATTGGAAATTCTTTTTGAACATTGGCTGTAACAGGTAATGATTAGTTGAGTTCATTATCTTTATAATCCAACATCTTAGCTTGGTCTGTAGTGTGTCTGTCTAAAGAGCTTAGGGTCCCGGGTTTGATTCCCAGCATGGCTGAAAAATTTATCTTTTCACAGTCATGAATTAATGGCTGGGGACTTGGATGTTATGCCTGACTTTGTCTTAAGCTAGATTATAAAGCATATGAAGCTTCACCAATAAAAATATTTATGACTAAAGCACACATGTTTAATAAATGTTTGTCATTCTCTAGGCCTCTTATTATGTACAATACAAATGATTGTTTACATGATACAAATTTTAAGTTTTTTTTAATTACCACGTCTTACTACTGGTTCAAGCTATACACATATATGATAATTATTCTAATGGACTAAGTATAAGTAAGGAATCATTTTAGAGGTAATCCACTCGCATTTGCGTGGAAATATATTGAGAAACCATTTAGTAAAAACCAGCCTCAGTAAATCCAACTGGTATTTGAACTCTGATCTTCACATCATCAGCATGCCAATCTAATAACAGAGTGATGCCCAGTGTTGCCAACAACCATATAAGTGTTGTAGCTAGATTGGTACCAGAAAGTCGCTAGATTGTCGCTAGACCAAAAATTAAAACTAATCACATTTGTCGCCTAACCACAAATGCATACATTAATCTGAACTGAATGTAAGATACATCAGTGGAACAATGTATTGTGATTTGTGAAAGACAGATAGACAGTATAGAGCTCATCTATAGACCAAAGTAATGCATTATGAGTTCTTGCAATAAGGTTGTTCAAAAATCAATATTCTAAAGCATTAAAATTTAAAATAATGAACATGAGCTTGACGAAAAATTAAGGAAAGTCGATAGGTGCTAAAAATGAAAATTAGTCATTTCAGACCCATAAAAGTCTATATTTCTAGCGACAAAATCGCTAAATTAGTAACACCGGTGACGCCTGAGGCTATTTGGCCACTGAAGCGAATTTTAAATAATTGAATTACATAGAGTAAACTTTGCACATCCCTTAACCTCTGTAAACCTTTTTAACATTGCAGGCTCCATCAACCATTATTTTTGAACATTTTTATTTGAAACTTTTTGGTGTGACTAAAATCAGATGATTATCAAATTAGCACTATAATTTGTATATAAATGTTTTTTAATTGTAATAATTATGCAGGAAATGCTTTTCTTATCCTTATAACTTTATATTAAATCAAGTCATTGGCCTTCTTTATTCCCTTTTACTGTTAAAATGAAAGTAATGCCGCAGTGTCTCAAATCAAATCCAAATCCCGTGAAAGGTTTGTAAACAAAATAAACAAATGAGAGGAAGTTTCGAAATATTTTTGGGTAGGTCTACAGGAGGTTTGATAAAAGTTGATATTTGTATAGTAATGAATTATAAAAATAAGTTTAATATTGTAATGTTTAATATTTTCATCAATTTTTACTTTTATTCTATTCTAATAATTAATAGTTTGTATTTTAAAACTTTTTCATAGAATCAGTATGACCGAGTGGAATTATAACGTGTTGATGTATAGTTGTAATGAAAAATGAAGTTGGTGCTAATCTGATATGTAAACAATTAGAACATCTCTCATGATTTAATTCTTAGTTTAATCCAGAATCATTGAAAAAATATTTTTATCATCAAATCTATGATGCCCCGAGCAGATCAGGAGTTTTAATATAGCTGATTGAGTGTAAATTATGTATAAATTGCTTCAATGCCTTTATTTTTATTTTACAGGAATTTAAAAAAAAATTGTTTATCAAAACAATGCAAATACTTTTGTTGATTTTTCCTTAATATGAAATTGTAATAAAATTACACTGCAAAGGTAACATTAGCTACTATTTTATGTTGATGATAATCTGTAAATAGTTACTCTGGTATAATATAATATATAAAATGGTTACTAAGGTATTAAATTATTCAAAAATAAATTCACCAAATAGTTTCATTATTAGATTACTAAAAATGTTGATTGTAATCTCAAATTACTTGTATAGTGATTGGAAAGCAGAATATTTTATATCATATAGGTAATATTAATTTGTAATATGTAGCTATTAAAATTATTGATGGATATTAAATGATATATAATAGTATGTTTTAGAGAGCCAAAGTGTTTTGGGAGGCAAATTGTGATTTAATTGTCCGAGCGGAATTGCTTTGTCTCTAAATATGGTACTAGCTGTTGTTTGGGCATTTGCTCAAACTCAGATTATTAATAAAAAAAAAGTAAATATATCTATATACAAAAAAAAAGTTATATTATAATAAATAAATAAATATATATATTTTATGTAAATGTATTGGTGATACTCTTCTTCACTGTCTTTTTCTGCATAGTTAAAAAATACAATTATTGAATTTTAAAATTCTTCTTATATTCATAAGAAATGTGTTGGAAACTCTGAATTGCCAATTAGCATTTTTTTTATTTTTGATCCTGATAAAATATTTACAATCTTTACTAAGATTATTGTTAGACTTACAAATTATAGTTATTTTATTTTTAAACTTTATTCTACACAGTAAATTTTATAAGTTTCTCTTTTTTTTTTAAAGTTAAATTAATAAAATATTTTTCTCTTGGATTTTTACTAACATTGTTATGCTCATGTCAATTGAAGTGAAAAGAAAAATTGTTTGGAATATGAAGAGTATGTGAAAATTAAACTCAAAACCAGAATATATTTATAATCCCTGTCACTTGTAGTTCTTATTCTTATTTATTATAATTAGAGCCACTGGATTTTCATATTTTCTGTTCATGTCAAGCTAATACTAGAAATTCACCTTGGAAAGGAACACAATTAAAGCCACTCAAAACATAATTTGTGTACTGAGTCCAGGTTTAACACAAGTATGTTTACTGGGGTCTACCTAACCTTTTTGAAAAGGGAGAGTTTTAACCAACAGTTCTTTTTCTTGGAAAACCTATCAATCACTGAATTTTGTTCATACCTACTAAAAAAGAAAGTTTAAAATAGCTCTTTTAATGTGAAATATACTGTTCTCATTCTATTTTAAAACTAGCCAACTCGTAATTAGTACAAGTGTACAAGACTTGAACAGCAACTGTGAAAACTCCCTGTTTCTAATAATTATAACTGAACCCTTATCATAAATGTAGTCTGCGCACTTGAAAAAAAAAAAATTGTGACACTGAAAGTTGAGATATTTTGAGTCAATAATTGATTCAGGAGAGTATTTGGTAATTTTTCCAGAATTGTTTTCTTCTCATCCTTATCCCATTAATGTAACCACTTTGATAACCCAGTCAGGAAATAAAATGAATCAAAACTAATCTAGTATTAATTTTATATGAAAAATGAGTGTTTATATAACCAATAGTTTAATAAAAATAGGATAAAAGGGCCTACAAATAAGGACTAAAATCTTACCAAAAAAATGTAAGTGTGAACACTCCACATGTTACTGTAATTATCAAGGCAGATAAAACACTTCTTTATTTGTATTGAGCGAATTAAAGAGATGATATATATTAAGTTATCTGCCTCAAATGCTATCTTAGGGAATTTTGAGCCCCCTCTTCAACTCCCATATTCTCCCTTCTTTTATTTATGCATAACGATGCTTACCATTCACTCAAAATGTAATAAAAGTAACTCCATGGTGTCAGCCTGCATTCAGGCTATACCTCCTGAGTGGCTACCAAACTGTTTGGCGAATTAGTGCCAACTCTTGCTGATAGCAGGTGTCGTGTGGTCAGCACTACAATGACTCCATCCATTAATTTCAGCTTTCTATATTGGAGCCACTACTACTTTATTCGAGTAGCTCCTTATTTATCCACTCTAGGCTGAATCTAACCCGTTCCAGACCCACTGCTTCCCAGATAATCTGGAAGCGCCGAGAATCTAACCCGGGACCTCTGGGTCCGTAGCCAGAACCTGTGACCACTAGACCACATAAGCGATCCTCAAATTGTAATGATATCTACATGGTTAGAAATTTAAGTAAATATTATTGTCGGGGCTAAGAGTGGTGTGGGCACATTTTTGAAAGTATAAGAGAGTTAGAAGTGATACATCGATCAAGGGTCCATCAGATCTTGGTGAGAGGGAATCAGGTGGATTATCCAACTCACATTGTAATTAAAACTATTTTATAAAGCCTAACTTATCTCACACAATGCTGCTTGGAAACAAATGAGTCTTCCAACTTGAGAAGTTATGCTCCAGAAGCTTTTAGATGCGTAAACTCTAACATAAGGAGATGTCAGACCATTAATACTCTATTGCTAAGATATTTACACATATTTTTTGCTGTAAGCAGGGGTGCACCCAAGGGGGAGAGGGGCAAACAGGGTATTTAACCCCCTTCCCCTCTTTCCCTAACACCACAAATAATGTTAATAGAAATTTAAATAATATTAAGTATAACTAACTTTGAGGATGTGTTGGATGTATATGCTACATTTTAAGACCAGGCTTCAGACTTAAGCCTAATATTCAAAATGTTTACTGTTACACACAAAATTAACAATTGAAAAAAACATACAAATTATAGCTTCGATACCATTTGTATTATTTAAATTACTTAATTACTATAAAATTACTCAAAATTATTTATAAAAGCATTTAATATTCATAAATATTCTTGGCCTTTAGGGCTATGGAGGCTGTGCAACCCCAAACCCGCTTTCTCCATCAAAATGTCATTCTTGCTACATCCTTGATTAAATGCCTCTCTCCAAAGTAAATGGCTGGGTGCACCACTTATTAAGTAAATTATAAGAAAATATATTTTATTTTACCTTTTCCTTTTAAATCATCTTGAAATATTGAATTCACACTCCGACTTTTGTGATTCTTTGATGTATTATGTATTATATAAAATCACAATGACTAATAAGTCATTAATGTAAAACAAAATCTAAAAGAACACTATTAAAACTCCATGATCCTTTCTACTAAAGACAAACAAGAATTACCGTCAACAGCGGTTAAAGTAGCCTCGGCACCCGCCTTACCCTCCCCCCACTCTCAGTGCTGAAATACCTAAATTTGAAACATGATAATACATGTGACTAGAATACCTAAACATAAATCAATGTATTTAATTAGTGTATAATTTAAAGCTTGTTATGTATACTAACTATTATTTTACAATTAATTATATATTTATTTTTTGTATTTTTTCTTAAACAATACTAAATTAGCTTAATAAATAAACATTGTGATCTTGAATCTTTTTTCAATAGTTGGCACAATGCTTAGCTTGCTTCACAGGAACAGCACGTCCTGGGTTGTGAAAACCAATGTGTTGCCACCCCCTAGACATTGGGCAAGGTCATTAGAGCCTCCCTAGCTTGCCTTGCGTTTTTCAATTATATACCTCCCACACAGCTTCTTTGGTGCTGAATGACAGCTGTGAAAAGTAACTAGACCAAATTATGTATCCCTACGTCGAAGCATATGATCTGCAAAAACGTGTGTTTAGCAGCTGTCACTTCTGACAGTTAAATTTTAGGAAACCTATATGACTGTTTTATTTATTTTCTATATATTGTTGACCTTGATATGTGTATGGCCTATTATTAATTATTAATTTTTTCAAGATTTTTTTAAAATTAGCATTTAATCCCTTATTAGTTTTTATTGTAATAAATAAATAATTTTTAATAAAAAAATGTTTTTTCCAAATTTTGTTGTTAATATTAATATTAATAACAACCCGATAAATGTGAAAAATCTGAATGTCTATTACTACACATAGAAAAAACCCAGTCATAAACCTTTTTAACAGTATCACAACATATTGGTGACCTGGCGGTCTAGGGGTAAGGTAAGGTATCAGACTTCTTTGCTGGGAGTCCAGGGTTCAATTCTCAGTCCCGGTACAGATTTATCTCATTGCCAAACACTTCCTTCACCTCCGACAAGACGTGTATTAATCACAACTTGTGAATGTGTGAAGTGCCAGGCCTCCACCGTGGTTCGGATCCTTCGTTAAACTGTAGATCCTTCATTTCATCTCACAATTACCCTACCATTACACATTAGCGTAAGTGCTTATAACCCGAACGGGTAGTAAGATATGGTGCTAATAATAATAACATAATACTTGTATTGAAATAACTTATAAAAGAAATAAAAAAGAAAAAATAGTTAATCATAGCCTAAGCCTTAAAATTTAAAATATATACAATTTTTAAAACATCTTAAAATAAACATGATAATTCAATAAAAATCATCTAAAGTGTTAAACTTATTTTCATATCATTTTTAGAGATTTTTTTTGTTTCAAAGATTTTTATTGCATCGTCATAACCAAGTATAGATGCTCTCGAATGTTAAATAAAGGTGATGGTCAAGTTTGTGAGCCTCTATTGCTTCATAGTGCTCAAGTAAGATTTTCAACCATAATGGGGTTTTAATTTTAAATAAAATATAATAGAAGACAAAGTCTTAAGTCTTCTTCTTATTATTATTATTATTTCTGAACCGACTCATTAACAGCACAAGACTTTTCTTACTACCAATTCAGGTTATACAGCTATGTACAAATTACGCTGATGGGCTTGGTATGTGGTATGCATAATTTACATTAAGTATACCGTCATTTGTGTGGGGAGGATGGAAAACCATGTAGTAACAAGCACCCTCGGTGCACAGCAGGGATTGAGCCTCGAGCTCCTTGTCCTCGGCAGTTTAGTATAATACGAGACAAGCACGTTATATCGTGTGGCCACCGAGGTCGGTTACACGTCTTACCAACTAACTTATAGACCCTGCCCTTCAATTTCATCACTCTGAAAGAGGAAACACAGATTCCATAAATCATTAATTTTTCGGCCATGCTAGGAATCATTCCCAGGAACTTTTATATCAGAAAGCTGACATGTTACTTATTGATCTATAATGTCAAACTATATAACTTATTTTTAAATGTATTCAACACAACACATAAATACTATTGTATTGAAGGTGAATTTATTCTGACAAAAGTAATGACTTTACGCAGTGATTTTAATATAGACAGACCTCAAACTGTTGATATATTAAACGTGCCGTGACAAATTAATCTAATCACTAGAGGTCTGAATTAAAACCTCATAATATCAGTAGTGTACATTCTTGGAAGTGATATTGTAGATTAGAACTCTGCCATCTTATAGCAATGGGACGACCGGGATTCCCAGTATATCCTCTTTTTTCGTTATTGGTCTAAATTTTAAAATAAAATAACCTGTAACTACCAGTAATATATGAGTTGTTTTGTAGTTTTCATCTGATTTAGAGAGAGTAACCCAACTAAATTATTCTTGATATGAAGGAACTAGTACTTGTTGGATCATGAATTTATTTGGAAACGATTTTGTATAGCTCTAAAAATCTAAATTCTTGTTAACTCTCATTACTTCACTCCTGTGGACATGCTCTGTTGTTGATGGGGTACCATGACGTCCTGCCAAGAGAAAAGATAGAAATAAAGCTTTGAACAAGGCTTATAAAATATAAACATACACAAATCATAATACTCTTTTATTTAATTTATGAAATAATGTTGGTGGCAGCATGTGCTACATAATACTTCATTGATGGGAGTGCACAAGTAAACTGTTCTTGTCACCACGGTCTCTATTTGACCAAACAAACACGTTAGGAACAAAAGTATTGATACTGTAATTATAAGTATCAGAAAAAAATATTGATACAGTGCTATTATCAAAAGAAAAGTATTGATAACAATAAATATCAGTATCAAAATTTTAATATGGATTTTTTTTATCTAGTATTAATAATATCTTACCCTCTTCAATGTCTACGTGGTCTAAACAAATTCGATGTTTCTGCCCATGTTTGGGTCAAATTGCTTGGATCTGTAAGGTCTAGGACTATGCACACTTATATGGTTGGATAGAAAATGGATTTTAATATCAGGGCTCCGCTTTGTGCTTTTGACTACTAAAATGGTATGGGCCCTGGAGTGCCTTAAAAATGTGTATAATTCAAGATTTCTCCTCATGTTTGGTAAAATTTTGTATAAATGTTGATATAAAATAGAATTCTGGATTGATATTCATTTTTGGTCCTCAAAAATCTAAGTTAAAATTCATATAACTAGAGACGTTTCAACTGTCTAATTTAGTAACATATTCAGTTGGTTACAAGCCTGCGTATTACCCTAAACTCCCTAAAATAGTTCAACCCCATTCATGAATAAATGTATGTTATAATTGCTATTACTCTGCCAATAAATTATTTACATATTGCCGACTTTCCAGGAATGTAAAACTCAGAATATAGGACTACAAAACAATTACCCGCCTCGGTGGCGTAGTTGACTAACGCGCATGTCGTGTTGAGTTCTACTGCTGAGGACGGGGAGATCGAGGTTTGAATCTCGGTCGGGTGAACTGGGGGTTGGTTTTTCCTAAATGGTTTTCCACTCTCCTTCCACGCAAATGCGGGTTCACTTCCTCTAATTCAACCATCCCAATTCCTAATCCATAGAGTAATTAGTACTTAAAGCGTATAACCCGAACGGGTAGTAAGACGTGGTGCTAAATATTATATTATTATTATTATTATCTTACATGGCGAAAACAAATCTAAGGTGTTATAAAACAAGGTGGCTAGGAAGATTTTTGGTGCAAAAAAAGGTATGACGCTACTGGTGAGTTGAAGTAACATAATGAAGAGCTATATTCCATTCACGGTAGGAATTACTCTCTGAAAGGTCTTTTTTCCTACCAATATCCTACTATATAGTAGAATTATGGTAGGGAAAAAGGCCTTTCAGAAGTCAATTCCTAGCGTGAATGGAATATACATACCCCATACTTATTACAAGACATTGTTAAGATCATGGGCGTACCCGGGGTAGGGCAGCTACCCCCCGCCCACCCCTCGGATTTTGTATGCCTATACCGACTGTTGTCGATAAAATTTATGTTACAGTCACGTTACGACTTACTTTACGTTATAGTATGTGTTAAATTTTGGAAAAACCGCGCTGCGCGCCCAGTCAAGCTGCATTTATGCGATACGTTAGCGCTGAAGCAAGCGCCACGCTCGCCAGCCGACGACGGACGAAGATTACCGAATCCAGCCGAGCGCTCGTATACTCGGCTGCGACAGTGCGAATGCGAGATTCAAAGTGGTGGGAGTGGGAGATGGTTGCGAACGACTTGCAGTTATTTGACGTTATTGTTTTGAAGCAGCCAAACGTAGGTGATGAAACATATTCATTCAATGTCCATATCAAACTATATTAAAACATCTGGTTAATATTGTGTTGTGATACGTGCATTCTGTTGAACAATAATAAAGAGTGTCACGTTGAATAAAAATAGACATTCGGAATTTTATTATTAATTTTAATATTTTATTTGTAAAAGGAAACAATGTTGTTCGTACCTATGTGTAGGTTAAGTAGGTACCTGATATTTTGAAAGTTGTGGTCATCATATCGATTTATGCAGCTAGAACTGATTTTACCTATGTAAAAACTTTGCAATTTCTCTATAGTCTGGTTTACAAGCAGGATAAACAACCAGGAGAACTTTGAAACTTTGGAGATAACAGAATTAATCCAACAATCAAAATCTTTTTATCCAAAGGTGAAAACAGCCCTAGAAATTTTACTGGCAATGCCTTATTCCATCGCTACAATTTAAAGATAATTCAGTACACTCAGACGCGTAAAAACATGGCTGAGATCAAAAATGATCGAAGACAGGTTAAATGAGCTTTGTGTCCTCAGTGTACATAAAAAAAACCTTGTAAACAGTATGGGCAATTCTTTCACAGGAGACCACAGGAGACGTCATAAACAGTTTTGCTGAAAATCCTCGAAAATTACTTTTAAAATAGATGTATAATTAAACAAATTAAATAAAAGCATATTTATGTTTATTTATTTGACTACCTATAAAACACCCGTGTAGTGTGTAGGACAAAACAAGCGCGGGGGACCCGGCTTAAGAATTTTTTTAT
>CABFVX010004248.1:14538-60071 GCA_902151425.1 Timema shepardi | reverse complement strand
AGGCTCCACACCTAATAACATGTAACTATGATGCAAACAGGCTCCACACCTAATAACATGTAACTATGATGCAAACAGGCTCCACACCTAATAACATGTAACTATGATGCAAAGAGGCTCCACACCTAATAACATGTTACTAAGATGCAAACAGGCTCCACACCTAATATCATGTTGCCACGCTACTCTCGGTTCACTGAGTAAGACTATGAGACAATAATAACACCCGCCTCGGTAGTTGACTCACGCACTAGTTTCGTGAAAAGCCGGACGGGTGAACTGGGGGTAGTTTTTATTCTAAACGGTTTTCCACTCTCTCTCCACGTAAATGCGGGATCACTTTCTCAAAATACAACCTTCCCAATACCTAATCGTTTATTGTAATTAGTACAAAAGCGTATAACCCGACGCGATGCTAAATGAACAATAATAATAACTGTCAATATCGACGGCCGTTAAATAAAAGGATTGTTATCTGATCGAACAACTCTGAAGTCTCACTGTACGGAATAACTCCCGGTGACGGTTGACAAGACGTTCCGGGAGTTAGTAAGGCGCCGTACCAAGTAGACTAGTAGTGGAGTTACCTTACCTCTGCCCACATTTAGTTTGACATGTAAATACCAACCGTCTTATTTACATCATTGGTTAAATTTGGGTCCACGACAGTATGAACAATTACCTAATGTGTTGACCATTCTAAAACAGATTACCATGAAATAGAACACTAAAGAAGGATAACTAAAGGACGAAGGAAGGATAAATCGAAGAAAAAGAAAGATTAACATTATTATTGTATTAGTTTTATGAGTTTATTCAGCCGTAAAATGGTATTAATTTCCCCTAACACGTTTTGCTTGAGAGAATCTATTTTTCACCTACCCAGACTATCAGAATATTCACTAACGGAGTAGAGACGAGGATATGTACCCGTGTTTTCGTTGAGAGATAGATTGAAGGATGTAGTTGAGTAAATATATCTCCAGTTAACTCTGCCAGAGTTTGGGCCCAGACCTTTTCTTCCCTGGTAAACCTAAAAGGATGAGAGTGACGCTTTTCGGTGTGAGAATCTATTAATTTATGTTTTGAAAGTTGTTCATGTTTATATTAGTTTAATAATTTTTATTGTTTTGTTATTAAACTATTCTTGGAGCTGCTTGCAACCTTAATATAGCTTAGAAATAAAATCACATATAATATTTATGGACAAATATTATCATCAATATATTCCTTTATCTAAATATAGTGTTACATTTTAACGTGATTTTGTTTGATGGTTTGTTTTAAATTACTTTCTCATCTTTGAATTTGTTGGCATCACTCTAAATATTTAGCTTTAAATCATTCTGGTTCAAATCAAATCTACATCCATATGATTTAACGAAACTTCAAATTGAATGGTCATCTAAAGTGGTTAACGTGTGCTTTGATAGTCTAAAAAAAATAACAGAAATTGATTCAAACTGCTTTTGTAATCCAAAAAACAAAATCTAGAATTCTAAATAATACAACAATAATTGTAGCTTTCTATAATTTAGGCTCTTTACAATAAATATTTATAGGTTAGATTATTGCATATTATTTAAAAGTGTAAATAAAAGTCCTAAAACAATGTTTTATGTAGAAGCAATTATTGACAGTAAATTGTATTTATTATCTACACCAATAAATAAATATAGTAAAAGTGATTATCAACACCTCTAAATGTGCATATTTTACAACGAATGGGATTATTTAGTAGGTCAAAGAGTTCTAGACATGCATTATTAATTGATTTAACATATATTATTAATATTATATAGTAATATATAATAGTAGTTAATAATACCGACTCTTAAATAAATGTAAATAATTATACACAAAGAAATATATAATTCAATTATCTAACTATTCAAGTTTATTATTTTTATATGTTTCACTATAACATACATTATAATTGTAAATAGTTAGTATTCATTAATATAATTAATACATATAGTAAAAATACTTGAACACATTTAGCAAATATATTGTTATTTTATACATTTATTTATATACCAATTAATCATTCCATTTAATTCTTTAATATTAATAAGAAATGTTCTAATACATTTAAAACACTGATTTACTTTTATATAAACTAAATTAGTTGATAAAATTATATTATAAATGCTAAAATACTATTCACAAGATCAATTAATAGCATAAAGTCCCCTAAAGCGATGCTGACTAATAAAATATTGTTGGTTATTTGAGAAGAAACAAAATGACAATTTTAAAAATATGTTTGATTTGATTTTGTAATTGTTTATCATAAATTAATTTTAATAACTACCAAAGTCATATTCATCATCACTATCAATTGTTTCAAGCCTGTGGCTGAGTCAGATTAATGAAGGTTTCCAGCTTCCTTTATCCTTCTACCATTCTTCTCCTTTCACTTGCACACTTTCTGCTATATGTTCCTTCACTCTCTTTCTTGACCTCCCTGAGCTTTGTTTCCCATGTAATCAATTTACATAATTTTCTTTGGCAACTTCGCCTTCTCCATTGTCATTAAATGTGCAAACCATTCTAATATTTCTTCTCAACTATCTCATATACTTGCGGTACCTCGACTCTTTCCCGGATTACTTCATTCCTAATATCTTTTCTCCTCGTGACAGCCAACATGATCTTCACACACTCCATTCCAATGGCCTAAGCTTTCCTAGTCTCTCTTACATTCAATGCCCATGTTTTATATGTATGTGTGACAACGGGTTCAAAGTTCGTCCTATACAACACTTACATAGCAGGTCGCTTACGCACCTGTAGACCAATGTCCCTGCTGTCTTCTTCTAGTAAGATCTCTTCTACTTCTTCCTTTCATCTCAATCATGCACCCAAGATATTTTACATTCCATACTCAATTCAACTTTATATCATTACTAGTCCTCATCATCTTCCTTTTCATTACCATCACTTCACACTATAGCATTCTATAGTTTATTCCACACTATTCCACTTCCTCATCCATTTTCTGTACAGCCTTTATACTTTTAGTAAACTATTCATATTTGTTTTTGTCTGTGAAATTTTAATGAAACATGACCTAGAAGAAATATATTTTATCCCAATAGATCCTCTTCAATCGTGAAATAATTGGTACGGAACTTCACACGGGCTTTAGGCGCTCTATACTTTAAAAATAGTCATATTTACTCAAAAATCGTAGTATATGTGAAACGAAATAATATACACTAGAAAACCCGAGAATAAAGCGATATACTTAGATTTTTAAAATTTGACTCCCATTTTAAAACTTTATAGTTTTATTTCTAAGAATTTATGTTTTCATTTTTATACATTGACTCATAAAAAACATCAATTTTGTGCCTTAAGGCTCAACACTTCGTATTAAAATTTAAGATTCGGTTAAAATTGTATAAGCTTTATTAGGGGTTGTACATCTTCAGGTCATCCGACTATTTTTGAATTCCTAGTTTATACATTTTGAACAATAAAACAGGTGAATGTAATAAAAGGCTTATGCCCTAATTTTCCATGTAAATAAAGACAACATCAATAATAATGATAATAATAAAATTAATAAATATTGAAAATGTTCCCTAAAAAATAGCGATATATCAATGGTGTAAAAATATTTTTCCCAAGACATTAAAGAAAATAACATAAATTTTTTGAACGACTACCTAATATTTAATTACTCTAAGGTAAAAGATAATTATTACGTTTTTATTATTATTATTATTACTATCATCACTGCGTCTTACTACCCGTTAGGGTTATACGCACTTACGCTAATATGTATGCTAGTGTGATTGTGAGATGAAATGGAGGACCTACAGTTTAACGTGGGTTCAGAGCCACGGTGGAGGACTAGCATTCCACACATTCACAAGTTGTGATTATTACACGTCTTGTCAGAGATGAAGGAAGTGTTTGACGATCTGATAAAACTGTGCCTGTTCAGAGGATTGAACCTCGGACTCCCAGCACAGAGGTCTGACACAATACTACTATACCACCAGGTCACCTAATGCACTAAAATTTGGGTATTTCTGTACAACCAAATCTCACAAAATTGTATTACTATAATTTTCTATTATCTAAGAAAATTTGGTATATAAAAATACATTACATTTTTTAATTTTTAATAGTACTACAAAGTTGCAATGAAAGTTATTTAGTATCTCAAATAGTTGAGGGGATATGGAAATTACCACTTCTGATAAATAGGCCTATAACCAAAAGTAATTTTCTTGGTAAAGTTATAATAGTCAATTTACTAATAAATGTACGATTTTTAATCAAATCACTAGAGCCGATTTTTAGAAAATAGTTTTTTTTCTGTTTTCGCCCTTTAATAAACTAATATTATTTCTAGTGTTAGACCGACATAACAAACAGACGGCGTTACAAAACAATTTTTAGTGTTCGGGAGGAACAAGAAACTTCGACATTCATCAACACCTAGGTCTAAATTCTTTTTATGGTTGCTATACTTAACCTTTAATATTCAAAAAGTTAAAAAAATATAAATATAATTGCATATAGCTTGAAATTATTGGTTTTATTCAAATATATTTGAATAAAAGATGTATATTATAAAAATATTTTCATATTTGCAATGATATTTAATGGAGCTACCAGAATATAATTTAAAAAAAAATGAATCCACGCATCAGTACTAAACTTTAAGAATCATTTTGACGAAAAATTGAAAGTAGCCACTTTGTTTACTAACAATGCTTAGAATATCTTTAATACGAGTATATATCAAGAGTGTTCTGAAATTTTTACGAAACATTTTATCTTTATTTAAAAAGTTTTGGCAAAATTCCAGTACTCTCTCGATATATATTCAAGAACTGTTGATATTAACATGTTCACAAAACAAAACTATATGTTTCTACTGGAGACATATTTGATCTATTTTAGCCAAAAACCTCAATTCAAAAAAAATGTGAAAACAAATTGCACTACCTTCGACCATAACTTAAGGAAACTACGCTTAATTTTAGGGTTAGATATCCAATTCCAAATCAACTTGGGGCAAGCATATGAAAACCTTACATAGCAAGTTTTAGCCCTAAAAATAAAATAGTTTAGGCACTACTCCGAGGTAAGGACAGACAACATTGCAAAAATCACTTTTTCGTATTAGGGTAGGTATCAAACTATAAAGTTGAAAACAATAAATTTTTGTTCAGTCCTTTAATTTCAAGCTGCTTGAGGATTTGAGGGATTATTGAATTCGATTAATCTATTGACTCCATATTAAATTAAAATAAAAATCTTCCATTTGAATGCTTATGAACAATTTTGAAATTTAATTTGTTTGTAATATTCTAAGCTACTAATTTCTAAACAACACGAAATACTAGGGTTGAATTTCTATTTCCCTAACGTATAATAATATTTGCTAGATTCTCCCCTATAAAGGAAATTAAACTCAGGAGCAACCCTCCGAGAAGGATATCGAAGGAAGCAAGGACATGCCCGAAATCCAATTGTTTCAGGTCAACTATTTTACTTCTATTACGAGCCGATAGCGTTAGTTCGTAGTCATCGTCATTGAACCACTTTATATGGAGGCCTGCTTCAAAAACTCTTCTGATGATAATAGTTATCCGGTCTTGAAATGGGGAAACATAAGGAAAGTAAAAAACAACACGAAGTGAATAAGGACACTCGCCCATGATGTGCATTAAAGGATGGCCTTCTTCAAAATAGTCATTAAGTTTTATATATATATTAGCATAACATGATGCATCCAAAAAAGCCACGGTTCTATTAAATGCAACCATGTCAAGGGCTGATTTGATATTTTTTACAAAATATGATCTTTTTAATAGAGTTTTTACAAGCGTGTCGTTCGGGTCTATATCACCAAATAAATCATTCACATCATCGCCTACGCCATCTATTTGAGGTAAAGCTATCAACAGTTGAGAGTCAATCAATTCATCCAATGTATCGATGTCTGAGTAGTATTGGGGTACCGTCAAGTAACTGATCAGACTTCCCTGATATGCGCCAATCAGAACTAGGTCTCGTCAACAAACAAGACATTACAAATATTTTTTGAGTCGAGGAAACTAATTTAAAATTCGTGGAACCACTCAAAAATATTCGAATAGTCTCCAAGATTGTTTCCATTTACAAAGACGTATTCCGTATAAATAATTTCCAGATCAACATAATAATTGGTAGAACACCCAAAACTAGTGCCCAAGTACTCCATGTGAAAGGGAGGAAAACGTTCAGGTACTTTGGGAACCGTTGCGCCTTAGGAACTACAAGTACAAGGCAATCTTGATAGAAAGATGGTGTTGAAGTGAATTGATTTCTTGTATTCTTCCCGAACAGTTTTCCAAATACATCTGGCACTACTTGATCAACTTCTTTTACTCTTTTATTAGAGTAAACATCCAAAACGTTATAATTTGACCTAATGGTCATAGACGTTGCGTTCATGTTTTGTAAGATCATTTGGAAACAATTATATTCAAACTTTAGCTGGCCTGATTTCAAACCATGAACAATTTTTGCCTCCGATAGTTGTATTTCATATCCATGAACATCCTTTAGTTTATCTCTAAATATATCACCATTTTCGTTTTCCACTAGAATTCTTGACCATTCCAAAAATGATCCGTTGTTTTTAAACTGGTTGAAAATCCACGCAGTTGTAGAAAGGGTTTGGGCAAAATAATCATTATAGTGGTAGTTTCTTGAGGAAATGGCAGGAAAATAGATCACTACTACATTCAAAATATGATAATCCTCCCAAATTCTTTGGCATGCTATTTTCAACCAGTTTATTTCGTTTCCAACCCGTATAGTAATTATTAATATAAATGGCGTTCTTGGATTACCTAAGAAAGTGTTTACAAATAGATTTAAACATGTCCAACATATTTGGTCGTTATCATCAATAAACCAAAATACTACCCTTGGTACCCCTATTATGCCATTGAACAATAAATCTTCTGAGAACATTTCTTCTAGGTCGGATTGGTCCTCTTTCATTTGAAGAGTCTAATGTTGGGAAGTATTCTACCAAGTGAACTTGCCTAAACAATTCGTTTGATTGATGTTGACAGTTTTCCTGTAGAGCGACGACCGCAAGAGGCCGAGGTCCACTTTTTTGAACAACATCAACGATGGAGTGAACAGTTTTGGTGAAATCAATAATAGAGTTGACTAGCACAACTGGAGCGTGGAATTTCGTTTCAATGTTTTTTACAAAATATATCAACAAAAGTATATTTAAAACTCTCATCGTATATTTTACTGTATCAAAATATACTATAACTTTACAATTAATCGCTTTCGTAATATAATAAGAAATGTTAAATGAATACAATAATAGTACCATATATCATCGAAACAGTTAACACTAGCTCTATTCTCCTGTTTCCGTTATATCGTCACTGTTATATGCACACATACTCAAACAAGAATATGTTACCGGTGTATACAACACTACTTATTAAATAATTGAAAGTGTAAGGGTGTTGAAACAATGGAAGATCGATCACGTTTTATAAAAGTTTTTATTGAATGACCTGATTTTTTTTCCCTTCAAAACAGAGACAGTCATGTTTCCACAGTAAACAATTTTAAACCTCGGCTAGTTTCAGAACAGTTTCTATTATTAATGGCTACACTACAGAGTATTTTAACATCATATTCCAAGAAACAATATTATTCATATACAATTATATACAACTCGAATAATTTACAATCTGCTAGATCCTATATTGAGATTTCCATTATCCTTTATGGCAGATTTTACCGTAGTTTCCCTGTAGTATGTTTTAAAAAACAACACAACACTCCTCGTACACCGTCACAAATGAGAAACAACCTATGTGATATCTAGCCTTCTATTATTTTAATTATTATGTTTTATTCTCTTTCTTGTCACTCAATGGGTGCGGCTAAAGTATTTGTAATTATTATAGTGTGTCAGGTATGAATACTAACAATAAGTTATTTAATGGTAAGCAAATATCATTTTAATTGATTTGTATTTATTTATCTAACCTCTTGTTACCTTATCATAGTATAATGGGAAGGTTCGGACACTCCTGAAGTATTAATACACCTGTGAACCTTGAACTCACTGTGTCCTCTCGATAAATATTTATTTTTTAGCGGTGCGTTTTATTGCCCTTTCAGGTAATTCGCTTATGTATTAATTAAAACAATGCTTTTATATATTATTAAGACTATATTTATTGGAAGACTACCCGCATTGCCACGAATGGGTGAAGTGCTGCGAGGAGCAATTAAATATTTATAGATATATAGAAATATAGAGTCATTTTAACACATATATTTATTATAGCAAACAAAAGATAAATTGTAATAAATACAGGTTTCACAAGATCGAACAAATAACAAAGAGCAAATAACGGATGTAACATTTACTCAGTCTCACTTGTTAGGTTTTGTTATTAATAGGTATCCATAAAACATGATGAATACACAGCTGATATCTCCAGCTGATTGGAGGCTAGGAAACAGGTGTCACAATAGTACTACTGCTGGTCTTATTCCCCTATGGTACTGCCAGCATAATATAGTACATTGATAACTATACATTTATATGCTAAATCAAAACCTAATCATAGACTAATATTAAAATAGAATAAATAGCGTGGACCCCACAATAAATCTAAGGCAAGTTCCTTGGGTAGCGACATTAAGCCAATACTCTGCTAATTCACAGTTTTCAACTACAGTTACATAAAGTTCTAAACTTGTTTTTAAAGTAAACAGACATCCTGGTAGTAGCCCCCAATATAAAAAACTAATGTTCATGACGTTTAGGACGTCATGACTAAATTCGGAACTAGAGAGTAATGAACTCGTGACTCAGACTAGGTCTCTATTCCAACATTCTTAATGTAAGAACAGTGCCATGTGACACACATATAATCTCAGCACACATCTATGCTCAAGTTAGACATGATTAAACAAAACTATTCTTCTAGAAAACAAACGAGGCTTCTCATAAAATAAAAAGACATATAACAAGAAAGATGAATCTGTTACATTAATTTACAAAGTCCTAGTAGCAAGGACTTGGCCACAGCGACAGAATACCAGCTGAACGTGCCGTCCATGTCCACGGCGAATTGACTAGGGCGACCCCTTATCCCGTTGTCACGGCTGAAGGTAGCGAATCTGACGCCGCAGTCGCCATGGTCCTTCGTGACGGCGAATACTCCGTGTAGTCTTGACTCACGGTGGAACCTTTCTACGAATCTGACGCCGCAGTCTGCATGGTCTATAGTGTCGGCGCCGGGCGGCGAATATTCCTTGTAGTCGCGACTCGTCGTGGAATTATTCTACGAAATGCTATCTCTGGACGGCCCATATATATACCAACCCTGGCTAGGACAAGGCGAAAAAGAAATGGAAAATAAGAATGTAAGAACAGACAGAAATAAAGGATAATAAACGTGGGGAGAAAAGAAAAACAAATGAACACTATCCAAGGTTTCTTTAAGTGACCACCAGGATCTCTGTGCGCGTAACAGGTGTAGGCGTCGAACCTTGACCTTCGTTCTCTTCCCCAGCTGAGTTCAACCGGCGCGCACGTGTAGGGTCGGCCATGGTTGAAAACCTCGTGTTTTTTAAAAGAATGATATCTGCAGACATCTGGCTGGGGTGAGCTTGTTCATAAATATATTATAGCATAATATATCTGTATTAATTTCACTTATTTAATATCTACTATTGTTTTTATGAGAAATAAGGATATAGACATGTTTTTTAACATTTTTCGTGTGTGTACACCACGTGGCTGTAGAACTCCCGTTTATGAATTATTATCCACCTGGAAAAGCGAAGTGTTAAAGTCTTTAGTTCATAAACACAATAATATTAGCCTTCTTCTTTGATATTTAACACTGTAATTATCAAAAGCTAATATATTTGATCAACCACGTGTTAGGAGGTATAGACGATAGACAACTCTCGTAAACCAGACGATATAACTTTAGAAACAGATTAAATTAAATATACTGATCTAATTTCCGTCTCGCATAAAATCCCAAAAATATTAAATATTTTTCTGGTAGCTGTTCAACCAATTGGTTGACACGCTACATGGGGAGTGTAAAAACATTATGGAGAAGGCACTTTAGGTACACCTCACAAATATTCGAACCTAGATTTCCCAGTCATCGGAAATCTGATATTACACAAGAGTGACACCTTAAACCATGTGAACACCGAAGAAGGTAACTGAAAATAATTGTGCTCAACACTCGATACGGACCAAGGGGAACCCTTGTGAGTCACCTGTTTACAAATAGCTTGATTTTTATTAAAGGACCATAAAACAACCACTGGCCAACTTTTCACCTATTCTTCCACCTTCATCTTGGAAATCTGTCAATGGAATAATGTTTTCATATTAAGTTAGTTCAAAAGTTAGCGGGAAACAAGCCACGATACTTTCAAGTTACGTGATCTAAGCCGCAGGGGTCGGCCAACTAATGCCCCCTGGCCTAGCTCGGCCCGCCATCTTTTAGTTCGAAAAGAAAGATAATAATGGGTTTTATATATTCAAGTGTGGAATGCCAGGCCTTAACCGTGGTTTGGATCCCACGTTAAACTGTAGGTCCTCCATTTCATCTCACAATCACCCTACCATTACACATTAGCGTAAGTCCTGTAAACCCGAACAGATAGTAAGATGTGGTGCTAATAATAATATATATTCAAATTCAAATACAGAAGATCTTTTCGTATTTTGATGCAAGTTCAGAATTCATTTCCATATTTCAATATCCATTTGAGAGCTTGAAGAGCTTCACCTAGACTTCAACTTTTAAGTTATTAGTCTTCAGTATGGTGCAATGCTAAAAGGCAAAATTCAAGTGTAGAATATTACAGACTTCTATAAATGTCTTCCGAGCAATAAATATAGTCAATCAAGATCATATGCTCGGGGTTTTATACCTGTATTTGGCAGCATCTACAAGTGTGAAAAAACACTTTCAACGATTAAATACGAAAAATCTCAATACAAGTCAACATTAACAGATGAAAATTTGCAATGAATTTTTATGTTAAAGATAGGCTACATTTGAACCCTAATTTAGTGAAATGTTCTCTCAAAAAACTTATTTACATTATTATTATTCTCTTTAGTAGAGTTGTATTTCAAACAAATTTAGTCTATATGTTATTATTATTACGTTTCAATTGTTTAGTAAATTGTGAGACCGTATTATTTTCATGTTATTTAAGTAGGCATCCTACCTTCATAAATATACTCGAGATTATCTCTTAGCCCCAAGGGTCTAAGTTATTTACTATTTTGCAATTTGCCTTTGCTCTTTTGCCATTATTCTAAGGGTTCAGGTAGTTGAAGGTTTAAATACCGCCCCTAACACAATATGTGGATAGATTACTAGGTATTTATCGTTACCTAATCACAATAACTTTGGGCACTTTCTTTAAAACAGCGGTTGTCAATTAGTACAAACAAACCACTCTTTTCATGACGATAGCGTACACGCCGTTCAATACTCCACTCATGTAACTATGATGAAAACAGGCTCCACACCTAATAACATGTAACTATGATGCAAACAGGCTCCATACCTAATAACATGTAACTATGATGCAAACAGGCTCCACACCTAATAACATGTAACCATGATGCAAACAGGCTCCACACCTAATAACATGTAACTATGATGCAAACAGGCTCCACACCTAATATCATGTAACTATGATGCAAACAGGCTCCACACCTAATATCATGTAACTATGATGCAAACAGTCTCCACACCTAATAACATGTAACTATGATGTAAACAGGCTCCACACCTAATAACATGTAACTATGATGCAAACAGGCTCCACACCTAATAACATGTAACTATGATGCAAACAGGCTCCACACCTAATATCATGTAACTATGATGCAAACAGTCTCCACACCTAATAACATGTAACTATGATGTAAACAGGCTCCACACCTAATAACATGTAACTATGATGCAAACAGGCTCCACACCTAATAAAATGTAACTACGATGCAAACAGGCTCCACACCTAATAACATGTTACTACGATGCACCTAATAACATGTAAATATGATGCAAACAGCCTCCACACCTAATAACATGTAACTATGATGCAAACAAGCTTCACACCTAATAACATGTAACTATGATGCGAACAGGCTCCACACCTAATAACACGTAACAATGATGCAAAGAGGCTCCACACCTAATAACATGTTACTATGATGTAAACAGGATCCACACCTAATATCCTGTAACTATGATGCAAACAGGCTCTACACCTAATAAAATGTAACTATGTTTCAAACAGCCTCCACACCTAATAGCATGTAACTATGATGCAAACAGTCACCACACCTAATAACATGTAACTATGGTGCAAACAGGCTCCCCACATAATAACATGTAACTATGATGCAAACAAGCTCCATACCTAATAACATGTAACTATGATGCAAACAAGCTCCACACCTAATAACATGTTACTATGATGCAAACAGGATCCACACCTAATAACATGTTACTATGATGCAAAGAGGCTCCACACCTAATAACATGTTACTATGATGCGAACAGGCTCCACACCTAATAACATGCTACTATGATTCAAACAGGCTCCATACCTAATAACATGTTACTATGATGCAAACAGGCTCCACACTTAATAACATTTTACTATGATGTAAACAGGATCCACACCTAATAACATGTAACTATGATGTAAACAAGCTCCACACCTAATAACTTGTTACTATGATGCAAACAGGCTCCACACCTAATAACATGTTACTATGATGTAAACAGGCTCCACACCTAATAACATGTTACTATGATGCAAACAGGCTCCACACCTAATAACATGTAACTATGATGTAAACAAGCTCCACACCTAATAACATGTTACTATGATGCAAACAGGCTCCACACCTAATAACATGTTACTATGATGCAAACAGGCTCCACACCTAATAACATGTTACTATGATGTAAACAGGATCCACACCTAATATCATGTTACTATGATGCAAATGGTCTCCACACCTAATACCATGTTGCCACGCTACTCTCGGTCCACCAAGTAAGACTATGAGACAACCGATGATTGATGATTAAATATAAAAAATTGTATTAACGTCAAACAATGGGCTATTAATTATTTTATATTATGGGCTATAACACCTTTTTTAGGAACAAAATTGACGTTTAAACGTTTAGTTCATCTTTTACAACAATTCAGGAATCGAATCCCTGTGTCCTCTGACATTTATTAAAATGTTTTAATTTTACTATAGCCCACGGGTCGGCAAGGAGGTTCTCGCGTGCGCCATGGCACCCTCTTTGACAGCTTCTAGGCGCCCGCCTTATATTTTGTAATTATTTATATTTTTTGTTAAGTAGTTTTTTATATCAATAACTAGAAAATTCCTATATCTGAATAACGATAATATTATAGTTTCTTTTGTTTATTACATTTAAAAGATCTATATTATTAATTTGTCACAAATAAATACATAAATAAAGGATGAAAATTTAAATATAAAAATCGACATTTTCTTGGCGTCCCCATAGTAGGACATATTTTGGAAAACAGCTCTTGATGCTCAAAAGGTCGCCAACTCCTGCCCTAGCCGAACAAACTTGTTGTGATTTTCATTTTACTTCAACCAACATTACCACAACTATTTGAGTTAGTTCACGAATATAGCGCCTGAATTTAGGATAAGTTAGTCTTCACTCTGGCTGGTTTTTAGGTGGGAAGTCTACTTTTGAAAGTTCAATTTTAAGAGCCTGTTGACTTTATTTCATATAGTTTTTTTTTATCTCCGTTCGGTTAGTAATATCCTCTCTCTCTCTCTCTGAGATAAATACTGGTAATACGGGCGTATATTCTCGCTCGAATGTTGCCAACAGAACTATATTACACCATCGCCAATTATTATCTCCCCCTCCCCCCCGGCTCCCCTGAACCATGCCGCGATGAAATAACGAGCTCTCGAGTGAGATGTGTAATGAAACTACCAACATCCTCCTGTTTGTTGTATTGATCCATATCGAGTTTAATCGAATTGCAACGTATGTCTGAGACCAACATAAATTCAGAATTTAAGGAAAAATATATTTGTGAGTGAAAACTCGAAACTAAAAAAAATACGCTGTTGTATTTTTTTTACTGACATACTCCTAGGAGTTAAATACACATACAATTGATTTATTACATTTCTCCACGAGTATATTCCGCTTATAATTAAAATCCTAGCGAGGAACTCCAGATCGAATAGAAAGTGTGACGTCACACACTACGCTCGATGAGTTTATAATATTTCGTAAAAGTAACAAATGCGAGTTTCATATTAATTTTTTTTTTAAACACACGCTTTAGTAGCCTCGTGTTTTAAGGTACTACTATCGCAGTAGACTAACCTGCCGAAGACGGGAAATTCAGGGTTCGGTCCCGATCGAGTGCACTGTGGGTGTTCCCCCCCTCCCCCCCTTCTCAATGGTTTTCTACTCTCCTTCCACGCTAGTGTGGGTACACTTCATCTAGATTAAACCTTCCTAATTCCTAGCACATTAATGTAATTATTACGTAGGCGTACAACCCGAACGGTTAGTATGATGTGGTGCTAATACAGTAGCCCCATGGCTTCTTTGATGCTGACTGATAGATCACAGCTTACTTCTGACAGTCAAAATTTAGGTATATACCTACATTTTGACTGTCAGAGGTGACATCTGCTAAAAACATGTTTATGCAGACCATATTGTTCGTCGTAGAGATACATAATTTGGTCTGGTAACTTTTCAAAGCTATCAGTCAGCACCAAAGAAGCCGTAAGGCTACTGTAGTAGTAATTATAAATTCAAGATTAACTGAAATTGAAAAGATTTATATTTAGGAGCGAGTTTTATAAATTGGCGATATATGTATGTTTTTTAGAAACAGAAAACTACACCTTTCTTGAAAGTTATTATTTTTGGAAAACATATTTTTGTTTTGGTCTTATGACCCGTTTAAGACATACATATTTACATTCCACCACATTGAGTCATGGATGAGGAAGGCATAACTTAGATTATGTGCACCCGCAGTCGCGTGTAGGGAATGTCGGATATAATGTGATGTCTACTTGTACGCTTGTATTCTAGCTATACGTGCTATCTTGAACGTTTTCACTAAAATAAATATATTATAATCTCGGAGGAAGGGGGGAGGAGGAGAGTGCTCTAAGTATTGGTCATTCGACCTCATCTTACCTCTGTTCTCCTGGCGTATGGAGGAACTTATCTCTGAGGTGGGGACACCATTAAGGTGAATTCCATTATCCTCAGATACGTGAGAATGATGATGGTGGAAATAAAGGGGGACCTGCAGTTTAACGCGGGCTCCGAACCACTGTGAGGGGGTGGGTCTGGTATATCCACACATTCAGTTTGGTGATCAGATAGATCTGTGCTGGGGCCGGTATTTGAACCCCGGGCCTTTAGAACAGAAGTCTGACACCTTACCATCAGGTCCCCGTTTTTAGTTACTTAATTATTATTAATATAAACCGTGAATATTTTCCTAGGCGGGTTCAAGACCATGCGCCCCTTGTATGTACCTGCCTTAAGATGCTGGACCCGCATTACATATTTTTACCATTAACAAGAAGGACAGAGTTCGAATACCAGCAGAGTGTTCTGGAACGCGGCTTTCCTTTATATCGCTGTAACTGTTTTACAACTATTTCTACAGGCGTGTGAGTGTTAGTTTCCTCTAATCCACCCTTGTAAGCTTTAACCATTACCGTGGTCACATGGTCTAAGCTGTAAGCCTCAAAACAGGCTAGATTACGGCTGAATGGAAGATAATGGTTCGAATCTCTACTGACGGTCTGATAAAATTAATTTTATAAAACGTTATTTTATTTTGTGATTTTTCCCCACCTCCTCTCCACATGAATGGTGGTGCAATTACTCAAAGACGATTTTATTGAGTTATTAATAACCAAGTTTGTGTCAAGTGTCATGACAATCATAACTACTCCTTACCGTAAGTAACTAATAGGCATTGTATTAAACGTAATACTAATACAATAAAGTTGACACTACTTGTAAAATCGATACCTGTACGCTGCAATGATTGTGTTGATTGTGTTGATTGTGTTGATAGCAACTGCTGACGGCGGCTGAAGGGAGTTAGTAATAACGTACTAGACTATTGGCAGAGTGTTTAACCTACCACTTTTTCAACTCATAGTTCATTTCAAGACAGCAATGAACATAATAATTGTAAAACAAATAAACCATGGCTTTGATGGGCAGTTTGTGTGTGTGGGGGGGTCAATATATAATTTTTACATCGATAAGTAGAGCACAAGTTTTATTTTATAGTGTACAGTCTGTTCAAATAAAATTGATACAACTTGAAATCAAGAGTGGCGCGTTCTGTAATAATAATTTAACTCCCTTTTTTGGAGTCAATAATCACTATTTAAATTAAATTAAAAAGCCTACTAATAAAATAACTTAAATGAGATCCGTCGTGAGTTATTTAACTTATTTTTTAGCACCACGTCTTACTTCCAGTTCGGATTATAGGATTATATAGTAATTACTCTGATGGTTTTAGGGATTAGAAAGGTTATATTTAGAGGAAATGTATCTGCATTTGGGTGAAAGGAGAGTGAAAAACCATTTGAAAAATCCCGCATAATACCCGACCGAGATTTGAACCTCTATCTCCCCGTCTTTGACAGTCTAGTCAACTGCGAGAGTAGCACCTTAGACCATGCGGCCACCGAAATGGGTAAAGTGCATGTTAAATACCTGAAATAAATATAATAAAAAGTAATCTCCGCCCTTGTTGACCTTGACTGGTGATTCATGTATTAGTGTGCTATATTTGTATGATTGGGCCTGAGTTCAGGGCGAGTTTGCTGTAGATTTGGATGATTATGTGAATGACAGAGGAATAATGTGTCAACGAGATAATGAAAATAAAATAACACTAACAGATTTTACTAATGTGTCAAAAGTGGGCTCAGTGAGATCTACGCTCAAATGGAATTTTGTGAAATTTGGACTCAACCGGCTCGGCTTTCCCAAATACCTGGAAGACCGTGGTCAAGTAGCAATACAAAAAAATGTTATATATATAATATTTAAAAAAATGTAACACACACATATATAAATATGTTACTGTGAATGTGCTGGATTCGTTATTTTATAAAATAACCAGTGTATGTATAGAATCGCCGAAAGCAATGGCTTATTTAACAAATAATAAGATTTATCTAAATTTACCAGTGATTTTATAAATTTCCCAATGCAGTTTGGTGAACGTATGAAATATGAACTGTAATATCTAAATTTACCTGTGATTTTATAAAACTAGTGTATGTGGATAAAAATATAGAATAGAAATCCAAACTAACCTAACCTAACCTAACCAAACCAAACCTAATATTGACGTGACTTATTAACATTCACTAGTTGTGACTGTGAGCTGATATTTCGTCGAGTGAAAACTTCGCGACCACCAATTTTACAATAATATTTAGCACCGCGTCTTGCTAACCGTTCGGGTTATACGCGTTAAGTACTAATTACCCTAATGGATTAGGAGTTGGGAAGGTTGAATTAGAGAAAGTGAACCCGCATTTGCGTGGAGGGAGAGTGGAAAACCATTTAGGAAAAACCACCCCCGGTTCACCCGACCGAGATTCGAACCTCGATCTCCCCGTCCTCAGCAGTCGGGCTCAACACGACAAGCGCGTTAGCCAACTACGCCACCGAGGCGGGTACCAATTTTACGAAACTGACCATATTTCGTGGAGGACAGGTGGATAAAACATGTCCGACCTGAATGTCCCTGATAATCACATTACTGGCACGATAGAGGACTAATAAAGAGGAAGAAAATAAAAGACTTTGTAGAAATGGATGCCGAACTAAATATTGGTGACCTGGCGGTCTAGGGGTCAGGTGTCAGACTTCTATGCTGGCGGCCGGGGTACAATCCTCGGTCCAGGCAAAGATTTATCTGATTACTAAACCCTTCCTTCACCTCTGACAAGACATCTTGTGAATGGGAGGAATGCCAGGCCTCCACCGTGGTTCGGATTTTACGTTAAACTGTAGGTCCTTCATTTTCATCTCACAATCACCCTACCATTACACATTAGCGTAAGTGCGTATAACCCGAACGGGTAGTAAGACGCGGTGATGATAATAATAACTAAATATTCATTTGCTCTCGCACGACTGCCAAGTTGAGAGCTTTCGAGGAGGCCACATCCATCTTGTTGATATAGCAACATGTGCCACAGAGAGTAAGAGGTCGTGGAGGAATGAGTTCCAGTTTTACGAGGGGGGGTATTTCTCATGTTAAAGAAACACACTACAGCTTGCAACGCTCGTCTTCTCATGCATTATAACCGAAACTCGACAAAAACTGCAATCCCTAACTTTGTCTACATAAAATACGACGTACTAAAACACATAACGTCCTCTGCGGGTTTTTTCCCTTCTCTTCCTTGAATGACTTTTTGAGTGTGATGTTATGAAAGAGAAGAGGAATGAAATTCAAATGAAAAGGTTGAACTAATGAAGCGTTAAAAAGAATACTCTTGTCGTAATTGTTTAAATATTCTTTTATAATAAAGACAAGATGTAAATTTCAAAATTATTCATGTTGAAAAATGATTTACATTAAAACCTTATATTTGTATGCTCTCATTATGAACTTCTGAAGATAAGATGTCATAAAGCCTTAATATTTCACTAAGCTTTTATATAGGCATAGACCCTAAAAAATAAAAATAAAATTACAATAAATTGTAACTAAAAATATATTAAAGATAAATCGTCACTTGAAGTTCATTTAAATTATTCGAAATTGTAACGATCGAGTCAGCTCATAGACCCCGTAGGTATTACTTCAGTAAAGTTGTATTACTTACTTTGGTATGTTACTTCAGTTTAGTGATTTTTAGACTATTACTTCAGTGCGATTACGCTAAAACTTTTACTTAACACAGCATCTTACTACCCGTTCTGGCAATACGCTTATGTACTAATTACGCTAATAGTTTTAGGGATTGGGAAGGTTTTTTATATATATATAGGAAGTTTACCCTCATTTGCGTGGAGAAAGAATGGGAAACCATTTGGGGAAAATAATCCTCAGTACATCTGACCGAGATTCGAGCCTTGATATCTTCATCATCGGCAGTCTAATCCACTGCGAGAATAGCGCGTTAGACCACGTGGCCAGTGTAGTGGCTTTTATTTTATTATATGTCGAACTTTTAAAGGATAATACCAAGTTGTCCTTGGCTGTGATGGTGAGTACTGTGTTATGGAGGTCTTAGTACTCACCCTCGTGGTCGTCCTTGGCTGTGATGGAGGCCTTAGTACTCACCCTCATGGTCGTCCTTGGCTGTGACGGTGAGTACCGTGTGATGTAGTTCTTCATTCTCGTCCACCTCCGTCTCGTACAGAGCCTTGTCAAAGTACGGTGGGCTGTCATTCTTGTCGGCGATGCCAATACGGATAAACTTGGTCACTGGGAAAGCATAAAGAGGAGTTAGTATTGGATAAACAAACAAATCAAAAGGCTCATCAAAGAAGTTCTCTCGCATACAATAATTAGTTATTTTGGCTGTACGTATATTACTGCCTTTTAGAGCTGATTGAATCTTATACTCTAAGGGAAAAGTAAGAGGAGGTTTAATTTTAAGTTGACTATGAAACCATGCATGTAATACGAACGGGTAGAAAGACACGGTGATATTAATAATAATAATAATAATAATAACAATGATACCGCTGGCTTTTTATGTTAATTAATTATAATTAGCACCCAAGTCACGTAATTGCTAACGATACGCTCCCCTCCCCCTTAAATTCTTTTATGTCAAATTCGGGGAAGAGTTATTTGGGTTTTTATTTCCAACCATTGTGTTAAAAAAAACTCTATGTTATGAGCCCGTAAGAAATCTATATCGACCGAGCGGCCACCGCCTTTAGCGATGATAGTACCAACATTCACGGATAGAGGGTATCATGTGGTCAGCACAACGAACCCTTCGGCCGTTTATCTCATTTTTCTAGACCGACACTGCTACGTATTTATTCCGGTAGTCCCTCATTATGTCATCACGAGGCTGAGTTTGAACTCGTGAGAGAGCCATTGCTTCACAGGAAAATTATGGAAGCGCTGGGGGTCGAACCAGGGACATCTAGATCTCAGATTCTGATCAATTCTAAATAGTTTCCTACGCGCGGTGTGTTGTATCTACAGACTGCGTGTGACTAGAGATATGAGACGGAATATTTTACGATTTGGAACATTTTCATTTATTATTTCTGTAAAATAATTAATGTAAACTTATTAAAATGAAACTAATTTAATCGAGATATAGAAATCCCAAATGTCAACGTTTATATTTAAGATTAATTTCTCATAAGGACATTAACACAAGAAACAACATAAAACGAGTTCAAATAACAGCTATTAGTTATTACACACATGTAACACATTATCGTAATTAGTACACAGGCGTATAGCCCGAACGGGTAGTAAGACGCGGTGCTAAAAAAAAAGTAGACCCATTATGTTCATAAATCATACTTCAATTTGTAATCATCAATAAGTTAATTAAAATAAATTTAAGGTTATCCTGATATTTGTATCCCCCCCACCTCCTATCATCCGTGCTTCCTAAATACTACCCTTCTACCACCCCCTGTTTCCCCTCCCACCTTATTATAACCCACTCGTCTCTTAACACACTATATTTTGAAGTATAATAGGCTCTAGGTGCCACCGTTACAAATTAACACCTCCACCGCAAGCCGCCACTGCAGAAATTTCTCCAATTCAACATTTCCCGGAAAATGTTCATCTCTACGTGTTACTTTTATATTCTACTTGAGGAAGAGGTGTATCACAGTTTTATATCTACTTGAGGAAGAGGTGTATCACAGTTTTATATCTACTTGAGGAAGAGGTATATCACAGTTCTATATCTACTTGAGGAAGAGGTATATCACAGTTTTATATCTACTTAAGGAAGGGGTGTATCACAGTTTTTATCTTCAGGAACAAAAAATGTTCTATATACACGAAACATATCTTGCGCCTTTGACTTCAATCAAAGAGAAAACAGTTTTGTGTGTCCCAGCCTGGAGTAGAGGGGGTGATCCTTTAAACCTTATTACTCTCTGACAAATAGGAATTCAACTCAGAAATGGATTTTATTTTTCTTCTGAAAGTATCTAAAATCACTATGGCGAGGATTTATCCATTCTATGTATAAGGCATTCACGAGCTATAGTTTACCTGAATGACAGCTCGAAATGTTACTAGAAGTAATCCCTAATATATCACTACGCCAACAGCTGACATCTATCACTTTAGATGACTGTAATGAAAACAAATGGTAATATATTAATGTGATAGTTAACCACAATAATTTAGGCCAATATTATTAATATATTTATTTTAGGTCGTACACAAAGTGTATCTATAGTTTTATTCCCCTTAAAAAAAATATTAATATCACTTTCACAAAAACTTATAACGAACATAGCCTCAAAATGGCGACTGATTAATTTTAAACCATATGATTGAACATAATGGTAAACAAGTTTTTTACAATGATGCGGACACGCAGTTGATAAAAATACTTTATTCAGTTAAATATTTTAAAATAAGAAAAAATAATCATAAAATCATGTATTGTATGTAAAAAAATGACAACAATTTTCTCTTTTCCAAGTAAATACGATGCCTGTGTTAATAGGTATTGATGTGTCCACTATATTAAACATAATCAATAACGTTCCAAAACGAAGAATAAGTACTTTTAATTATGTTTAAAATATTGTTTCGAGTTGGATAAAAGAAATTATTAATAGTATGAGAAAACTTAAGTTTACGTTATTTTAAATGTAATTTATAGCAGGTAATTAAATATCTTTACATTTATAACAAAAACAGCGATCTCTTACAAGTGTTGGCAACCCAAAACCTCAACATATGATTTTCGAACTGTCATCCAGGTAAAAACCTATCGTGAATGGAATATAGTAACTTTCACCCTCATGATTACTAAAAAAAAATAATGAAGAACAATACAGAGTCTTCTACGTCTTAGAATAGGGAAGGGGTTCTTGAAACTAGATACTTACAAAATAATTTTATTCTTGGGCTTTTTTTTAGAAGGAACCTAAACAAACCATTGCCCCCATCACCATGTTTTGGAAACAAACAGCCTACTAAGGGAATTGATGGGGAAAAGCATGATATGCACAAATTATATGTGTCACATGTCATGTTATGAACGTTTAAAGATTCCATCAAAACATCACATCAACATTAGACAGCATGTTAAGTTAACTCGACGAGACCTGCTTCTTTAGCCGCATGGTGTAACTCAACAACGCTCTTGTTAGACTGGACTGCCGAAGACGGGGAGACCGGGGTTCGTTTACGGTAGGTTTTCCCCCTAAGTGGTTTTACACTCTTCTATCACGCAAATGCGGGTGCACTTCCTCTCGATTAACCCTTCGTAATTCCTAACCCATTAGTGTAATTAGTACATAGGCGTATACCCCGAACGGTTAGTAAGACGTGGTGCTAATAAATACACCAACCCAAACAAATAGATAAATCGAGAAAATGTAACATAATATCTTATGGATTCCCCCCACGCGCCCAATGACTTATAATCCCTAATGATTAGAATATCTTAGGCTCATAAATAAGCGAATATTATATTACGGTATCAAAATTGAATCTATAATTATCTTGGATTTTGATTAAACTTACAAAGCATACGTACTAGATCTGTAAGGCGGAGTTTCCCTAACGGATTGAGGGCAATCCTCTTGACCAAATATCCGAGGCACTTTCCTCATAAGTTGTAATCATACTTATGTTTCAAACATATTAGTGACGCATTTCCCAAACATTGAGCCAATGTCATAATTCATACTCAGTACGCTTCTAGTACGGCGCTGTACTGAATATAGGGCGCCTACCTAGATCAGAATGGAATGGACAAGTTTCATAGTCAGACTCAGTACGCTTCTAGTACGGCGCTGTACTGGATATAGGGCGCCTTCCTAGATCAGAATGGAGTAAACCAGTCTCACATGTTATGAAAGGAACACTTAGGTAAGATATTACCAATAATAGCGAATAATCATGACATAGGTTGCAAATAAAAACATGACATAATAAATAAACATGTATCTATAAAACAACAAATTAAAGGATAATATATCACATAAAATAAAGGTGGTGATGGTGATGGTAGAGTAATAAGTTAATCAATAAACGAATTTATTACCAATCAGGTCATGCGCAATGTGTACATAGCAGTTAGAGGGGTCGAGTAACTCCCCATAATTAATACTCTATCAAATTACTAATTAGCTTGTCAAACAAAGCGACAACTGTTGTTTCGCATGGAGATAACGCGTGTTTTGTAGCAACGCTACGTTTGGTTCCCGCTATCTATTATTTCCTCAGCACCCATATCATTACCGCCGCTGCAGTGAAATAGAATAAGTTATATTTTAGATTTAAATGTTGTTTTTACTTTGCAGATGGCGACACCTGTACAGGGGTGACCTGGTGTTCTAGGGGGTAAGGTGTCAGACTTCTGTGCTGGGGGTCCGGGGTTCAATCCTCGGTCCCGGCACACATTTATCTGATTGACAAACCCTTCCTTCACCTCTGACAAGACGTGTATTAATCCCAACTTGTGAAAGTGTGGAATGTCCAGGCCTCCACCGTGGTTCGTATCCCACGTTAAAGTGTAGGTCCTCCATTTCATCTCACAATCACCCTACCATAACATATTAGCGTAAGTGCGTACAACCCGAATGGGTAGTAAGACGTGGTGCTAGTAATAATAATAATAATAATAATAAAGTACTAATTACTTTAATGGATTAGGAATTGGGAAGGTTGAATTAGAGGAAGTGAGCCCGCATTTGCGTGGAGGGAGATTGGAAAATCATTTAGGAAAAACCACCCCCAGTTCACCCGACCGAGATTCAAACCTCGATCTCCCCGTCCTCGATTCAAACCTTGATCTCCCCGTCCTCAGCAGCCGAGCTCAACACGACTAGCGCGTTAGCCAACTACGTCACTGAGGTGGGTCAAATTAAATAGAGTAGAGTAGGGTCCCTGTATCCGCTGATTCGATATCCGGGGGTTTCAGTTATTCGCGGTTTACCGTTGCCCTATTTTATTTGTTTTTAATTAAATAAAAAGATAGTGTAAAAGTCACAGTGCCTACACAATCACCCCGCTTCTTCTCCTCATCGAGGACATAGTGCTATCATATCACCACCATCATCATCAGTAATCATCGCAACAAGAGTAATGTAGAATAGTAAGTACAATGTAGTATACATTACACATTATTATGTACGTTATTTAATTGTGGTGTCTTAATGTGAATTGTTTATCAATCGAACCTTACCGTATTTACGTATGTTACATGAATATCACGAAGAACGTATTACCCGCGGATATGGGGACCCTACGGTTGTTTAATGTAATTATACTAGTTAATTTTTTTTAACGTAGGCGACATTCTTCTCTTTTTAATCCTCTTGTAAAGATACTTTGTGAATTTTTCCACTAGAATACTCAAGTTAATTCAGAACGCTTACAAAGTTTTACGAAAGAACATTTCATTAAACTTACTATAGTTAGTGAAGAAAAAAAAAGTTTAGTCTTTATTTTTTTATTGCCTGAAGATATAAAATAGTTTCGGTTCTATAATGTCCCAGAAAATTTCCAACCTGTTCAACTTTATTGCTATTTTTTACAACAAGAGATTTATTAACGACTTAACTTATTTTCTATTTATATTCCACTGAATATTACTAACTCTCCAGACCATAAACATTTTAGCTTCGCTAATTAGGTAAGGGTGAATAAGGTAGAATCTATATGAAATGCGTTCGCATGGATGAATAGGAAGATACCTGTTTAGTAAAATTCACGCTCATTACACCGAGACGGGATTCAATCCCGGGCCTCAACGTCACCAACCAGCCAACCAACCAAAATAGATGAACCTGAATCTAATATAAGCTCTATATAATGGCTTATCAGCACACGACTTTCAAATTAACTTAGGGCTGGTCTTATGACTCCTGGGTAAATATTAATCTGGTCGATAAATATTTATATCTGGTTGATAAGTTAAAAGTGCGTTTTACAACTGCCAGATAGCTTTTATCTGCCAGATAAAATATATTTATCCATCATACTTTTATCGGAAGGTTTAAGTACCTGATAACTTTTATTTGAAAGTTAAAATTGGCGTTGCCATAGTGATGCGTTGTTTTTCATGAGGTTTCGCCAATCAGAATCGGTCTTTAGGTTAAAATCTTGGTTCACGGGTTTAGTAGGCACATGCCCAGGCTCTAACTATATTTAAAGTTATAATTTAGAACATTTAATTCACAATTATATAAATATAACTCTACAAATAGCTTGTTGGTTTTTATATAAGAACAAATTATTTAAATGTGAGTAAACAAATGAAATTTTGTAAACGTTGTAGCAAACTATTGATATAATTTTGGAAAACACCGAAATTAGAACTTGCAAGACAACCTAGCTCATAGATAAAAGTGACCTAGCTTCTGCGCCCACGTGACGGCATTTGTTTCTTCGCACTCGTTTAGCCGCCATTATTTAACAAATGTTGAGCGTTGTAGCCACTAGCCAGGTTGTAGCGGTAGCAGCAGGGCTCATGCGCATGCTCGCACCAATAAAAACAGTACCAACCTTGTGGTTTCTGCATAAAAATATATTTATCCAACATATAGCTAACTGGCAGATATACTCATTTAATAATACGTGTAAAATTTTAAAGTGGTTGATAACCTTTATCTGGTCGCTAACTTTAACCTCCCGATAGCAATATTTATCTGGTAGTCATAAGATCGGCCCTTAATCAAAGACCTGACACGGCTCCATTCATGCTGTTAAATATTCAACAAATTATACATTTTATGGTATAATAAGAAACGAACCCGGGATACGCTACCAACTGAGATAAAGTACTGGAAGAATATTTTCAAATAATAGATGTGTTCCTCAAAGTATTTTTCTTTTAACTTAACATTTATATACATATATAATTATGTTTAATTCTTATGGTCTCTACACACATTTTTATAAAAACGGTCGCACAAGCTCAAAGTGTGTGATTTGTTAAGGCGGGGTACTAGTGAGCACGAGTTTAGTGCATTCATTTTGCAGTTTTTTTTTATATCATGGACATTTGTTGGCCAAAATAAATCAAATATTTCTTCTATAGAAACATAAGGTTTAGATTTCTGCACATGCTAATCTCAAAAGTTGTTGAATATCTGTCATGAGCATCGTGGAGTTTGGTGAAAAATTTTGTAAATAAAGAGAAAAAGTTGTACATTAAATTCCAGGACACCTTTGACAGATATTCAACAACTGTCGAGATTGGCATGTGCAGGAAAACCCGCCTCGGTGGCGTATTTGGCTAACGCTTTTGTCGTGTTGAGCTCGACTGCTGAGGACGGGGAGATCGAGGTTCGAATCTCAGTCGGGTGAACTGGGGGTGGTTTTTCCTAAATGATTTTCCACTCTTCCTCCAGGCAAATACGGGTTCACTTCCTCTAATTCAACCTTCCCAATTCCTTATCCATTAGAGTAATTAGTACTTAAAGCGTATAACCCGACCGGGTAGTAAGACACGGTGCTAAATAATAAATAATAAAAGCATGTGCAGAAAACTAAACTTTTGTATAGAATAAACTCACTTTGAGTTTTCTTTGCAATGGGATGTAAACTAATGTAATTACAGAGCCGTTTTTGATAGGTCTTACCGTTTAGCCACAAGAGACCTCCAAAGAAAGGTACGCGCCAACTTTAAAGTTGCTCCACCATTTTGAATTTTTTTCGGGGGTTAAAAATTATAATTTTTAACTTTTTTTAATTTTACCGTCAGTTACATGTTATAAGCTATAATTTTGCAAAATTTCAAGTTTCTAGCTGATCTGGAAGTGGGTAAATATTAATGTCAGTGAGTGAGTCAGCCATGTGGCTTTATAGTAGTATAATATTGGCCAAAAAATGTTTATGTTATAAAAACTGCAAAATTAATGAACTAAACTCGCGCTCACTAGCAGCCCACTTTAAGGGGTTTTTTTTCATCCCCTCTCCAAAATACACACTTATTTTAAACAACCTTCATCTTCCCCACCCCCGTTGTTTTTAGCATCGCGTCTTACTACCCGTTCGGGTTATACGTTTATGTACCCATTACTATAATAGTTTTAGGGTTTAAGAAGTCTATGTTTATATGAAGTGCACCCGCATTTGCGTGGAGGAAGATTTGAAAACCACCCTCAGTACATCCAACCGAGGTTCAAACCCAGATCTCCCGGTCAACGGCAGACTAGTCTACTGCGAGAGTAGCCAGTGGGAACGCGGTCTAAATGTGATGCTAATTTAGTATTGTTTCCTATGGCTGGGAAGTCTGGGTTCGAATCCTAGCTGGGCGAATTGGGGGTATTTTATCCTAAATTATTGCTCACTATCCATCCACGAAAACGTGGGTACATTGTCTTTAAATATACCTTTCACATCCCTATTACATAACCCCAATTAATAATAGGCTACAATACCCATTTCGGTGGTCTAAGCCAACGTTTTTTATCCCGACTACCACTTTCTACTAATATACCACTTTTCACCGTGGGTTGAATATATATTTACTAATACCATCAACTAAATAGGCCTACACTCAACCCTTATAAAACAATGACTTTCAAAACTTAGGCCTATATATAAATTGTATTTTTATTTGTTAAAATATTTCAAATTTTACTGCCCAAAAAATTGTATTAATCTCCTCCCAAAAATGTATTATGAAATTTAGGGCACACACACTTTCACAAAACAACCAAGCAATATCAAGAGAACATATAATTATTTACTAATCAAATAAATGTATAATAAAATGAAATCATGTCTTTTATAAATATACATAATATGAATATTATTTAATATTTATATTTAAATCATTAGCTATTTCACATCTACTACTGAGGGTTACCTTTTAATTTTCCTCTAGGATATTGGGGTGGTCACATTTCCAGTGAGGACGGGTATATCACTTGAAGACAATTGGGCCTTTTAATTTGGCGTGGAAATGCAGAGCCATGGTAGCAAACGGTTATCTTCTAGAATTTTTATTGTATTGCAATTTTCTTTTCAGAAACTGTTTGTTCAAGAATAGAATCATGTTGATTAAGTTATACTTTTTATATACACACCTCCTCTATAATTTTAACAGTGGTCAAATATTGATAAATCGACTTTTTCAATATAAACTGCCGGCTTCATAACAAAAAAAAAAGAAAGAAAGAAAATGTAACATTTAATAAACATTGAAACATTATCTTAGAAGGGATGTTGAAAATATTAACATAAAAAATTCCCTCGTTCTCGAGAAAACTGATTTTTCCAAACTTATAATTTTTCCGCTTGACCTGTCTGGTAGCTAGCGCCATCTACTGTTTCCGTGATCCATCTGTTCTTGTTGGCGCGGAAGGATACTTTGGTCAGTTGTGAAGCCACGCCACGCCATTCACCCTCCCGCCCACCATCCCACAAAATAAGTTTTAGACTTTCACTTGACAAGGCCGAGGGAAGTTGGCCCCCCCACACACCCTCAAAATTAAAATTAAAGACGCGGTACGTTGTGAACCGAAGTTGGGAAGAGGGGGGGGGGCAAACGAAGAGAAATGGAGCTACTGACCCTGAGGTCAACAGTCTGAATCAAACAAAGCTCTTTTTTTTACAACCCTAGCGACGGCTTAAGTCTATAGGAAGAGAATTAAAAACACAAAGCCAGCGAGATAATTAGAGGTTGTAAAGTGATTACTTTAATTCTTGCAAAACAAAAAGTATTAGATGGATGATTTTCATACATATGCTCTCTCAAGAATTTCCTAGAGTGAACTCGGATAGTTAATTATCCTGTCCTGTCGCTAAAGCAAGTTAGAAGATTGAATGACGTTATAAACGACGTAAGCCGCAACGATTATTCCAGGGCTTTGCCTGTGGCCGCTTAGTAGATTAAGATCAAGTTTGTTAACCGTGAATTAGTTGGAAACATGTTCAAGCTAGACTATATCCATACAGAGAGATGAACAAAGGGGGGATAATGCAGTATTTGAAAGATAAAAGTGAAACTAGAAGAAAAAAAATCAAATTAATTAACCAAACCATTTACCGTATACACTTAAATGATAATTATTTACTGTTTGGTTAAATAATTACATAAAACGGCTCCAAACTTCACACTAAAATAACAATTTAATCAAATTTATTGACATTAAAAACAAATATCTATTTAATCTAAATTTACCCGCCTCGGTGGCGTAGTTGGCTAACGCACTTGTGTTTAGCTCGACTGCTGAGGACGGGGAGATCGAGGTTCGAATCTCGGTTGGGTGAACTTGGGGTGGGTTCCCCATAAACGGTTTTCCACTCTCCTTCCACGCAAATGCGGGCTCACTTCCTCTAATTCAACTTTCCCAATTCTTAATTCATTAGAGTAATTAGCTATAACCCGAACGGGTAGTAAGACGCGGTGCTAAATATTATTATTATTTATCTAAATTAGTAATTTTGTAAACAGTAGACCTCGCTCTCTCCATGTTATTATCGTTACTACAGTCTTTATATTTCTCTCTTTGAATTTCAAACCCGCCTCGGCGGCGTAGTTAGCTAACACGCTAGTTTAGTGTTGAGCTAGACTGCCGAGGACGGGGAGATCGAGGTTCGAATCTCGCTCGGGTGAACTTGGGGTGGGTTCCCCATAAACGGTTTTCCACTCTCCTTCCACGCAAATGCGGGCTCACTTCCTCTATAGTCAACCTTCCCAATTCTTAGCCCATTATTATAATTAGTACTTAATCGCATAACACGAACGAGTAGTAGTAAATAATTATTTCAAGTTGAAATATCCTCTATAATTCTACTTATTATTATTAGCACCGCGTCTTACTACCCGTTCGGGTTATACGCACTTACGCTAATATGTAATGGTAGGGTGATTGTGAGATGAAATGGGGGACCTACAGTTTAACGTGGATTCCGAACCACGGTGGAGACCTGGCATTCCTCACATTCACAAGATGTCTTGTCAGAGGTGAAGGAAGGGTTTGGTAAACAGATAAATCTTTGCCGGGACCTAGGATTGAACCCCGGCCGCCAGCATAGAAGTCTGACACCTTACCCCTAGACCACCAGGTCACCCCTATAATTCTACTTTTATACGAAGTTAGACAGAAAACAAATTAGTTCTATAACCAAGAGTATAATAAATTCATAGAGAATAGCCGCTTTTTACGTGGTTTAAAACATCAGTTTAACCATATGTGACAAAAAAAATACGCCCTATGTACTCGATAGGTTGTTTGTAATTATTAATTAAAATCACTGGAGTTGTAACCCCCTCCCCCCTCCCTATCATCACTCATAAATAACAAGTTGAGGATAGTAACAGGAGAGTTTTCATTTTATTCAGGTAATAAACAAATATAGCTCTATGAGATAGTGAGACAGATAAAGAAAGCGCTAGGTGCTGAAATCGTAAACAACAATTGGAATATGTGGGACGCCTTCCCACTCACTTAAATGACGACTCTAAACATATGATACCATCTACAGTTAACTTGACCTTCATACACATTATTACTAGCCCAGTCAATAATAATAATTGATAGTCAAAACAAAAAGATCCAGGTACTAATAATAAATCTTGTATATATGAGGTAGATATCGAGTTGCCATTACCGGCGATTCCCAAATAGTCCGAACAATAACAATTAGATCCCAATTAGCATACATCTCCCCAACCGTAATCGGACATAATTGGAATACACAACAAGGGTTCTAATTTTGGACCGTATGCCTCAAATGGCTGTACAAATAATAAAGTCCACATCAGAGTATAAACATGCCGACTCGCGGACACACATTTAACGAACATGTCATAAACTACCAATATATACAACAATAATAAACTATCTCCAAATAAATAAGAAGTGATTATAACCTCTCAAATAGTTAAAATTGACAGAGCTAAAGTACGACGCTATCAAATTTATTATAACTGACCCAAGATGGTGGTACTCAAATATATAAATCCATCCGTAAGGCGGATAAAATAGATTTTAAGTTAAATATTAAAAGAACAAGACATCCTTCAAAATGATCACAATATAAAGACAGACATACGGTTTGGTCAAACCGTCCAAAGCTATCAAACTTATCCATGGCCTAAAGAGCAAGTTTACTGAGAGCATGTAGAGTTATTAATTAATTAAATTAAATTAAATGTTACAATACCAGAACGATCATTTTGAAAAGATAGAACATTATAGCCAAAGGGACTTTTGAATATTCAGACGTTAACTATCCTACGACCAGGTCGCTCACCTTGTGATCATCTGCATTACAGAATCCTGCCATTATACATTCAACGACTAAGTCATGGGTTCTCGGGGCGTGGGAACCAAAGGAGGGTGAGAGGTGTAAGGGGTAGAATGTTTCCAGAACATGCTCAGACACTCCACGTTCTTTTAAATGCGCGCCGAATAATAGTTCTTTGAGTTTCTGAACTCTGCCTACGGAGCGCATATCGTTCGTCTTCTTTTCTTGGGAGTGGCACAGCTTTCGCGGCGGGGAGTGAACCACGGCCCTCGAGCTAGTCCGATATTGACAGTGCCGCGGTGTGTTGGTGGAGACGTGGTCTTGCCGAGACGAGTCAACTGGGGTCGGATTGGTAAGCCAAACAACTTTTTAGCTTTGAAATGTTGTAAAAGAGTTACAGAGATTAGTTGTTAAATTATAAACATATATAGCCACCACTTTATTGAAACCAGATTTAAAAACCATGCTCAGCCTAAGTCCAATGAATATCTATGTCCAATTTCGTTAAAATTGGTCGACGTATTTGGCAGCTATCACGTGATAAATATCCGGTCAGACAAATGAAATGACAAATGGTCAAACTAAAATCAAACCTCGCTACAGTCGGTCACTAAAATACATTTGAGTTTTAGGTGTTGAATAGGGTACACGCTATCTTGCCTTGTAGTTTAGTGGTCAGTGCACCTAGCTACGAACCTAGGGGTCCCAGGTTCAGTTCCCGTCTGGTACCTTGAGAATTTTTCTCTTAAGAGGAGCTATCTCAAATGTCAACGGGCAACGTTGTACCCGCAGAGCGGCTAAGAGTCTTCATACGCACAGGCGACCCAACTAGATACTGCATCTCTCACGGTCAAGAATGATATACTATTAAGAAAAAGATCTCTTAAACATTCAGCCCTTTCCTTGTATTCCGCCCTTGAAGATTATATTAGAGTAATAAGTTGAGGGTGACCTGCCGGTCTAAGGGTAAGGTGTAGGACTTCTGTCCTGGGGGTCCGGGTTTCAATCCTCGGTCCCGACAAAGATTTATCTGATTACCAAACCCTTCCTTCACCTCTGACAAGACGTGTATTAATCACAACTTGTGAATGTGTGTAATGCCAGGCCTCCACCGTGGTTCGGATCCCACGTTAATCTGTAGGTCCTCCATTTCATCTCACCATAACCCTACCATTACACATTGTAGTAAGGCGTGGTGCTACTACTACTACTACTACTACTACTACTACTACTAATAATAATAATAATAACAAGTTAAGACTGCAAAATATTCGAGATTGTTGACTTGTATATGGTATTTAAAATGCCAAACAAGTTGATGTTCTACTTTTGATTTTCGCTGTGGCTTACCCATCCATAGCCAGACTTACTATTTCTCAAGTATAGCGCTACACTAAATACAATACGACACATATCTAGACCATAATGGAATGGGCCAGTTTCTAATGCAGAGCTATCCCTTTCCATTCTGGTCTAGGTAGGTGTCCTGTATTTAGTTTAGCGCCGCGCTTGAGGCGTACTAAGTCTGACTATGAAACTGGTCCATTGTCCTCCAAGCTTGTATTTGATCTCTCTAACAATCTATCCAAGTGGACGGGCTTGGTGTTGGCGGAGAATCATGTTTGGTTTGTGCGTCGCGCCGCGCTTTACTCCCTGTTCAAGCTATCCACATAATTACACTAATGGGGTACGGTTGAGAAAGATAGAATTTAGAGTAATCATACCCATATTCGCGTGGAAGGAGACTCAGAACCCCTATAGGAGGCAAAAAAATACTTCAGAACAGGCAACCGGGATTCGAATCCTGACCTCCACTTAATCGGAAATCGAATTTATTGCAAGAGCGACGACGCCTCTTACTTAGATACTTCGACCATCTGTTTTGACGATAATTAATTTATTTGAGATATTTAACCAGCACTTTTTGAACCGACTGACTATCTCAGCATGTGACTTAATAAATAACTTATCTAGAACCGACACAACACCAAGCCCCGCCCCGGTAATTCATCACTGCGAAAGGGTAAACCCACATTTCACCAGTGATACATTTTTCCGCTATGCCAGGAATCGAACCTGGGGGCCTTAACTCAGTAGACAGACACGCTACCAACTGAGCTAAGGTGGCGGACTCGATTGAATTAGTTCAGTTATCATAGGTATCAGTAATTTATTGTCATGTGTATCTTATCATGAAAACATGGACACTTTTCCCGGTGACCCTGAATATCCACGTTTTTTTAATTAAGAGTGGAAATTCGTACCATGTCCGGCTCAAATATATTCCTGTAAAACGGAGGGAATACCATGTGGTATAAGTTTACTGGTTTGTTGCAGCATTTTTTTTATTATCGTGTGGCACATTTGACCGGGAGATACATGGCTTCCAAGCTCGGTCGCTTTATGTGTAGACCATTAGCCGATCTGTCGGCATCGGGCTTTGCCCAGGGTGCACCGCAGGAGGTTGTCTACACATCTTACCCTCAATGAGATGATGTGGAGGCAGGGTGGGTCTTAACCTAACTTAAGACTAGCTAACCAAACCTTGGGATCATTCGCCTAAAGGTAAAAATACCAAAATTACCAGCTGGGAATTGAACCCGGGACTCCTAGGCTCATAGCCAGGTGCACTGACCACTACACCACGGGACAGGTTAGCTATCATCTAATAATAATAAACCTTATGGCTATAAAGGGTACTACTACTATTATATTGTAGGTGACCTGGTGGTCTAGGGGTAAGGTGTCAGACTTCTGTGCTGGGGTCCGGGGTTCAATCCTCGGTCCCGGCACAGATTTATCTGATTAACAAACCCTTCCTTCACCTCTGACAAGACATCTTGTGAATGTGGGGAATGCCCAGGCCTCCACCGTGGTTCGGATTCCACGTTAAACTGTAGGTCCTCCATTTCATCTCACAATCACTCTACCATTACACAATATCGTAAGTGCTTATAATCCGAACGGGTAGTAAGACGCGATAATAATAATAATAATAAAAATAATATATTAATAACTATCAGCTTACCTAGATAAGTGCTATTGGTCAGCACCCAAAACACCTTCAGAGGGTCAACCATCCCCAATTATAGACGCTTCAAAGTGTCAAGCCCATATTTCCTTCTTCCTCCCTCCGTGCCGCGCAACGACACATTTCAAGTCCCATTTGACGGTTTGTCTCTGTTACGTCACACGACCGGTTCCACAACACGATTGCGAGTGGGAATAAGAATACGTACACTATTTTCTTTAGTTTTTAGTTTAGTTGCTTCCTGTTTAAATAATTGATTTTAATACACAAATTAAACGTTTTGTTTGAATCGATAAAAGGCTTATACGATAATAAAAAAACATACTATAAAATAATTAAAATAAAACACAAATTCAAATACATATTTTTTCACCTCGTCAGATATATACGCACATATTAATCATATATATTTGAAAGAGTAGGATTTTAAAGTAAGTTTAACCGCATTTGCATGGAAAGTGATTGGAAATCACTTGATAAAACTATCCTAAATGTACTCAGTCAGGCTTATAACCCCAACCTCCCCATCACAAATGATCCTCTAACAACCCTGTGCATGCAGATACAATTAATTTTGATTAATTTCGCTTTTTAAACGTAACTCATCAATGTTATATTATTTAGACTTTCAACTTGAGTAAATATATTGGTCCACCGCTAGCAATAGTCCAATAGCCCAATGATATCTCTTACATTATTTATTATTAAAACTATTAAACTGGCTACTAGGGTTGACAATATTTTTTTTTTACTTTTGTATGAATGTATAATTTTGATAGTAGGCCTACATAATGTTAATATTAAAAGGTTTTAATAGAAACTGAAATTGATCAACATTTTTGTTTGAATCATTTGAAATAAAACTTTGTATAGGCTCTATTTTACCTTCTATGTCATCAAATTTTAAATAAAACCACTTTACGTAATAAAAATATAGTATAAAATTTAAATATTTAACAGACTGCTCCACTACCATCTTCAATTAGTCGTACAAATTTGTCTCTATATCCAATTAATTCTTTTCATCCGTGTATACATTTTATAAAATTTATGTTTAGTAAGTTACTTGAATTTTAGTTTGTTATTATATTTGGATTTTTTTTCATTTGCATGAAAAAACTTTGTAAATGTTTGTTGACTATTTATTTACTCATTAAACATTAATGAGTAGGTTACACACCAATATCTAGTTCCTAGACTTGGTTATTTAGACTTTTGCTGAACTCCTGTTTATTATTAGTACTTATGAAGAAATAAACAAATAGATCTACTGTGTTTGATAAAGCTTTTGCTAACGTAAGAATAAAACTTTCGTTAAAAATAGTAAAACCTGATATATATTATTAACTAAAAACCTGATATATTTTTATGTTTGAACGAGTTTGGATGCAAAACATTAAAAAAAAGTCTTACTTACGTAGATCTATAATAATTCACTTTACATAATAATTTAAAATAAATTGAATAATAAAATATGAATTTTAACGTATAATGTAATTTACTAAACCAAATTAAAAATAGTGTATAGGTTTGCACGAAATATTTGTATGTTTAATAAACAGTAAAAATTGCAACAAAATACGACTTTTAAGAATATATAATACGTAAGACTGCAGTGACGACGCTAAGAACGTACCGTCGGTTCGTCAACTGTAGCAATGGGAGGGTCGCCTTCCACCGGCTTAAACTCCCTCACAACNCCTCACCCATCCTTTCTGGATCCGTCTACCGCACAAACCTTGCGCACGGGGCGACAAACGCCGGTGCCAGAAACATCCGCCAAATATTCAAAATTCTGCGCGACACCCTAGATGCCGAATATAGTTCTTTAATACATGTTCAATTACCAATTAGTAGGGATGGATTCACGATAAAAGACACGTGGTTCGGATGTCAAACTCATTTAGTTTGGTTTGTAGGTAAGGGGAAGATCGTGGGATCGAATCCAAGCCGGTTTTCATAAAGGTATTTTTCTCGATTTTTTTTTACATCCGTTACGGTTTCCAGCCTAGGTCAGTTTTTTTATTCAAGGCATATATTTTCCACTACCGTCTTGCTAGGACTGTCTTAGCTCCATATCCCTTATAATACAACTTAAGGTGCGGCTGAAGGGAGCGCGAGTGTTTTTACAGTTTTTATAGCACTACATTCTTTTGTCCAAAATAAATCGAATATTTCTCCAGTAGCAACAGAGAGTTTAGTTTTCTGCACATGATAATATCAACAGATCTTGAATATATGTTAAGGGTGTCCTGGAATTTTGTCAAAACTTTCTAAATAAAGAGAAAAAGTGTTGACAAAATTCCAGGAAACTCCTTGACAGATATTCAATATCTGTTGATATTATCATGTGCAGAAAACTAAACTCTCTGTTGCTACTGGAGAAATATTCGATTTATTTTGGACAAAAAATGTCAATTCTATAAAAACTGTAAAAACACTTGCGCTCCTTTCTGCCGCATCTTAAGCCTAGAAAAGACACAACATCCAAACCCCTGCCGTCAATTTATCAACGTGAAAGGGTAAACCCATATCTTCATCAATGATAAATTTTCGACCATACCGGGAATCAAAGCCAGGTACCTTAGCTCAGTAGGGAAACACGCTACCGACTGAGATAAGGTGTCGGATTGTTTTTCTTTAAATGGTTGCTCTGTGTTATTATATATATTAATAACGAAGAGTAGGGAGGTAGAATTTTGAGGAAATTGACCAATTTACGTGAATGTAAAGTGAGTATAGCACGAGCAGGTAGTATGACGGAGCGGAAAAAAAAAAGTTAGTCGATATTAGGGAGTAGCGGTAGATCTCTGTGGCCACTTTACATGTTTCACCGATTTGGTAGTGACTTTTGTCGTTTTGAAAATTAGTAAAGGATTTAAAACAAAATAAAATACTTAGGTAATTATATCAACCACTCTGTTCTAAAGGTCTGGCCTGGTTAATAACCCGCCAAACAACATGGGGGGANCCCCCCCCCCCTTCTCTGATACACAATAACTTAAGAATAGGTCCAAAGCCTGGGTTTTTATCAAAATTATAAAGCTACGTTTGATTACATAAAATGTGATTATGTTTTTATTTAACACCATACCTTAATACCTGTTCAGGTCATACGGCTATGTACTAAAACCTACATTGTGTTGTTAGGGATGAGGAAATTTGAATTGATAAGAATTTTACTGGCATTTGCGTGGAGAAAGAGTTGGACACCATTTACGTTACCCCCCGCCCCTCAGTTCACCTGACAGAGATTAAACCTCAATCTCCACGTCATTTGTGGTCCAGTCTATTGCGAGAGTGACGCCTTAGACCATGCGGACACAGAAGTGAGTACTTTTTGTTGTTGTTAACATCAATGAGAAGGCTCCTAACCACAGTAAGTACTATTTTTAATGACACCCCATCTCTCCTACAATAGCCTTGATCAAGTCGGGGGTTGCGGGATGATTTATCTGCACCTAACGATGAAGTTGGACAACGTATTTTGATTAATCACTTCACATTATTCAAGTTAACATTAATAACAATATTATTAACGGCTTCTCTTTTCTTTTAATATTACTGTAAATGAAACCCCCAAACTCTTCTAATAAATTATTGTATAATTTTCTTTTTTCACCTATAAGGTTTTGTTTTTTTACCCTCGTTAATCATGTAGATTATTCGGCCGGAATGAGTTTTATATTTCCCTCCAGTTATCTAATATTTTTCAGATACATTCTTGAATCGTTCCATTTCATTCAATGTCACCTGCACCAATGGTGCGCATATTTAAAAACTTTATTTTCTGCCGTTCGATATGGGTCGTAGAAACAAACTCATCAGAATAAAATGCGATATTTATTTTCCCCAAACGATATTTGGCCAAGTTTGAAAAACCTTAGTTCATTTATTTTTACTGTAGAAACTATTATAATTTAATATTGGGTCATTAAGTTAATATATTTTCTTTACTATTTAAAATATATACTAAGAAAGATGTGAAGTTCTACTTTTATAGTTTGCTACCCCTAGTAGGTATGTTAGATTTGATACATACAACTAAACGCTTTATGTTAATTTTACTGTGCCCAAAATTCTCAAATTCATTTTTTTCTTTGCTTAGCACCGGGTCTTACTACCCACTCAGGTTATACGCTTATGTACTAATTACGCTAATGGTTTAAGGATTAGGAAGGTTATAATTATAGGAAGTGTACCCGTATTTGCGTGGGTTTGAAAGGCTGTAAAACCATATTGAAAAAACCAACCCGGCCAAGATCCGAACCTCGATCTTTCCGTCATCGGCAGTTTAGTTTATTGCCAGACTAGCACGTTAGACCATGCAGCAACCGAAGTGGGTCTTTAATATATATATATATATATATATGTTGTTGATCCCAAAATAGTCTCACAGAGATATTTCAAAGCCAACATTGTCTTGTCTGATATCTCTGTGTATCCCAAGTTATATTGGGACCAAGATATCAGGTAAAAAACAAGAAATTAGGTACCTATGGTCTGAGGCGTCGCTCGCACAACAGGCTAGACTGTCGATGACGGTGAGAACAAGGTTCGAATCTCAGTGGGTGTACAGAAGGTGTTGTTTGTTTGTTTTTTTTCATTTGTTTTTCCACTCTCCCTCCACGTAAAAACTAGTACACCTCTAAATTAAATCTTTATAACCCCTAACTCATTAGCGTAATTAATTCCTATGCATATTGGCTGAACGGGTACTAAGACGCGGTACTAAAAAGAGAATAATTCCGTGTCATCAATCTAAACCAATAATTCACCTGGTCCTCACATGTTAGGGTTCGGCCAAACTGGCGAGCGAGCGCGTGATTAGCAGATGGCTCTCGATAGTTATTGACGAGGAGGCAAAGGTTTGAATCTTGGCTCAGTGAACTCAGGGTGGTTTTTGACACGTGATTTATTGTTGTAGTTTTATAATCCTCTGTCCACGCTAATGGTGATTCTTATATGTAAAGGCCTACTTTGATTATAATATTGAAGTATTTTAACATATCAGTTACAACATACAATAATATTGCCTAGCACCTGTAAACTAGACTGTACCGGCTCGAGCACTCGCTCCAGTCTGGCCACCTCTCATTACAACCAATGTGATATATTTTATATTTTAGTCACTCGCCCAGTCTGGCCACCTCTCATTAAAAGCAATGTGTTATATTTTATATTTTAGTCGCTCGCCAGTCTGGCCACCTCTCATTACAACCAATAGGTTCTATTTTATATTTTAGTCGCTCGCCCAGTCTGGCCACCTCTCATTACAACCAATGTGTTATATTCTATATTTTAGTCGTTCGCCCAGTCTGGCCACCTCTCATTACAACCAATGTGTTCTATTTTATATTTTAGTCGCTCGCCCAGTCTGGCCACCTCTCATTACAACCAATGTGTTCTATTTTATATTTTAGTCGCTCGCCCAGTCTGGCCACCTCGCATTACAAGCAATGTGTTCTATTTTATATTTTAGTCACTCGCCTAGTATGGCCGTCCCCTCACGTATTTATTTCATAACACAGAGAAAATCTTCGTTTCAGTTTGAAACGCTTTGGACACCCCTTGAGGGCTGTCGGAATCAGCCAGAGTTCTAACATAAACACGCCAAGCACACAGGACATGTTAAAATAACAGAAAAAGATAACATTATTGAAACTTAAAATAAATGAAGCTATTCTCAAATTGGTGGTGATATTCTGTATGATCCATCATCCCGGGAGAAAGCAAACAGCCGAAAGGCGACGCGCGCCTCGGGTCAGCTCGGCTCGAACTGGTCCGGTCGAATGTTATTCTGGCATCTATATTGAGTCCGTGAGACGCTATTACTAAAGTGATGTGTTTGGATTGGAAAATATTTCTTCCAACCCCATTAACTTATCATTTAATTTCTAATTTAAGTTCTCACTATTTTTATTTGCTTTATTATTTTAATGTCTTTTTTTAAATCCCCGCATGTATTACTACCCGTTTGGTTTATACGCTTATGTACAAATTACGCAAATAGTTTTAGATATTAGGAAGTTTATATTTTTAGGAAGTGTGGCTGTATTTGCGTGGTGGGAGAGTGGAAAACCATTTTGGAAGAACCACCCTCGCTACACCCTTTGGGAACTGCAGATCTTATGTAGAAAAGCTTGATCTTCACTCTCTCTTTTTTTGAGTTAACACTGTTGCCAAATATCCTCGCTCTCAGTTATGTCTGAAGGTGGTGTGCTGGGGGTAAGAAGGAGATACTGGCAACATAGACTAACCAGCGTTGCCAAACTTGTCTTATGTTTGAATGGAGAATAACCACAGGAAAATGAGAGAATGACAGCGCTGTTTCCCAATAGTAGCCATGCAGTTTTACCTCAGAGATGATATACAGTGTGGCCTACTGCGAGAGTAGCGCGTTAGACCATACGGCCACCGAAGTGGGGGACAGGTCATGTTGTTTTCTTAGTGATAAAAATGGGTAAAATCGCTAAGCATGAAGGAAATGATTATTGAAAAATCGCACAGTCTAGCTTTTATTTATGACGCCAAATCAAGATGATTTTAAGAACTTAAGTTCTTCCTTCGTCAACCTAAAGTACATTCCATATCAACATGGATGTGTTTGAACTTCCTTAACCAATTATTGATGAAACTCGCCCTTCTACTTACTTTTCAAATCTATTTTATTCACCCACATCCTTTCCCTTATAAGCCACACTATTAGCCACTGTGTTGAGTTCGACTGACGAGGACAGGGAGATCGAGGTTTGAATCTCGGTCGGGTGAACTGGGGGTGGTTTTTACTTTTACTAAATGGTTTTCCACTTTCCCTCCAAGCAAATACGGGTTCACTTCCTCTAAATTCAACCTTCCCAATTCCCAATCCATTAGCGTAATTAATACTTGAGCGTATAACCCTAACGGGCAGTAAGATGTGGTGCTAAATAATAATAATAATAATAATAATAATAATAATAATAATAATATTAGCCCCTAGTAATGAAGAAAATTGTCCAACCCCCCTTCAAACACAGATGGACTTCTTGGTCCTCTATTCTTCGTGGTTATTACAATCTTGAAGAACTTTACACTTTAGATAAGAAGCTTATTTCTGAAAACGAAACTACATATACATACATACATATTTATATACACACTAGCTGACCCGGCAAACGTTGTTTTGCCATATAAATAATTTTTAAGTAATTTCTAGTGTAGACAAAAAAATAGCTTACCTATTGTAAGTGTGTAAGAATGTGGTATATGCGTGAAATAGGCATGGAGCGCTGTGAACGATGAGGGAATATAAAAATAACAAAAGGCAAACATTATTTTTAAGTTATTATAATTTATTCCTTAAAATTATATATCATTAATTAATTAATCAATTACGACAGTAACACTAACAAACAATATCAATCTCTTAATGCCATAGCGTGAACAATATTTTTTGTTAGTCCATCTTTAGCTAACACAAACAAACTGTTAATGTTAAGGGTGGACAACCCTTATCACTAAGGGGTATGAAAAGTAGATGTTGGCCGATTCTCAGACCTACTCAATATGCTCACAAAATTTCATGAGAATCGGTCAAGCCGTTTCGGAGGAGTACGGGAACGAACATTGTGACACGAGAATTTTATATATAAGATATACATAAATACATACATATATACATGCATGTGTATATGAAAAATCTAGTAAACATTAATATATTTATATGGCTGTATAAAGTGTAATTGGGTACCATCGTCAAAATCAACATTCCGACATACTAACCCATTCGTCAACCAATCTGCAGTCTTCTCTCGTCTGTGATGGTTTCGGTTGATACAACAAACACAACATGAGTTATGATGTGTGAAATCAGGGTAATGATGTAAGCTTGTCACAGGGACCCCTTTCTGTGGGAGGGAGGCACATTTATCATGTTTTCAACTAGCAAACAACCTCTTCGCTTGCTTCGAATAGAAAAGCACTGGGCTGTTGTTTGATCTATATGACTCATTGCTTCTTTTGTATTTACCCCAGTTCCATACACAGATGCCAAAGCTAAAATATGGAGAGTTAACTAGAAACAATTTGTTTCGAACAGAGCTAGCGTTAAAGATTACAAAATTAAAATGTTTCCATGCAAAGACAATACTAAATTATTATTATTATTATTATTATTGTTAGCACCGCGTCTTACTACCCGTTCGGGTTATACGCACTTACGCTAATGTGTAATGGTAGGGTGATTGTGAGGTGAGATGAAATGAAGGACCTACAGTTTAACGTGGAATCCGAACCACGGTGGAGGCCTGGCATTCCTCGCATTCACAAGATGTCTTTTCAGAGGTGAAGGAAGGGTTTGGTAATCAGATAAATCTTTGCCAGGACCGAGGATCGAACCCCGGCCGCCAGCATAGAAGTCTGACACCTTACCCCTAGACCACCAGGTCATCAACAATACAAAAATTTATATTTTCTTTAAAATGAGATTTGACGGTCTAGGGGTAAGGCGTCAAACTTCTGTCTTACTTTCCGTTCGGATACGCCTATGTACTAATTACACTACTGTTTTAGGCATTAGATAAGTTTAATTTAAAGAAAGTGTACCCGTATTTGCGTAGAGAGAGTGGAAAACCCTCTAATAAAAAAAAAACCTCAACAGATCCAACAGGGATAAAACCCCGATATCCCTGTCTTCGTCAGTCTGCTCTATTGTAAGAGTAGCGCCTTAATCCATGCGGCCACCAAAGCAAGTAAGAGGATTATTAAAATGGGCTACAGTCGCTTCAGTGGCTGCATGATCTAAATTATAAACTCTTTGTATTAGACCGCCTGCTAGTGACAGAGGCATCGGGGTTTGAATACCGGACACATGTATTGAAGGTGTTTTTTTTTATATGGTTTCAAACTATCTCTTTCAGCGCAAATGCAGGTGCATTTCCTCTATATTCTACCTTCCTCCTCCTATTCTTTTAGTATAATTAATACATTTCCTCTATATTCTACCTTTCTCCTTTCCTATTATATTAGTATAATTAGTATATTTCCTCTATATTCCTCCTTCCTATTCTATTAGTATAATTAGTACATTTCCTCTATATTATACCTTTCTCCTTCCTATTATATTAGTATAATTAGTATATTTCCTCTATATTCCTCCTTCCTATTATATTAGTATAATTAGTATATTTCCTCTATATTCTACCTTTCTCCTTCCTATTATATTAGTATAATTAGTACATTTCCTCTATATTCTACCTTTCTCCTTCCTATTATATTAGTATAATTAGTATATTTCCTCTATATTCCTCCTTCCTATTCTATTAGTATAATTAGTACATTTCCTCTATATTCTACCTTTCTCCTTCCTATTATATTAGTATAATTAGTATATTTCCTCTATATTCCTCCTTCCTATTCTATTAGTATAATTAGTACATTTCCTCTATATTCTACCTTTCTCCTTCCTATTATATTAGTATAATTAGTATATTTCCTCTATATTCCTCCTTCCTATTATATTAGTATAATTATTATATTTCCTCTATATTCCTCCTTCCTATTCTATTAGTATAATTAGTACAATTCCTCTATATTCTACCTTCCTCCTTCCTATTATATTAGTATAATTAGTATATTTCCTCTATATTCCTCCTTCCTATTCTATCAGTATAATTAGTACAATTCCTCTATATTCTACCTTACTCCTTCCTATTATATTAGTATAATTAGTATATTTCCTCTATATTCCTCCTTCCTATTCTATTAGTATAATTAGTACATTTCATCTATATTCTATCATACTTGTCCCGTCTCCGATACTAGCGCTGAGCCCTCGGGCGTGGCAAGAAGTCGAACAAAAACAGCCGCACCAACAAAGACCAGAGAAACCTAACAAGTTTATTCACAATCACGGTTAACCGATATTATGACGGTTATGTTAATAAATGTCAAATGTCATAGTTTATATTTTTATGTATCTGGTTTTAATTCACCCTACCGGGATTTGAGCCCAATTTCACCTGTCACCGGCAGTGTGGTCTATTGCGAGAGTTAAGCCTTATACCATAAGACCACATACGCAGATTAACTATGATTTTCCCCAGTCTCATACAGGGTGAATGCTGTTCCATTTCTTCTCAACTTACCCCTTCATATCGTCCCCGTTCTGATCATAAAGAAATTTTTAAAAAGGGTGTAGGTGGGTGAAACCAGTCAATATTGATTGAATTACTTATTTTGGATTTTGTTTTTACGCTTGTCTCTGGATATTTTTTTTTATAATCGAATATTTTAAATTTAAAGCTCTAATTTAATGTTGTTTTTTGCCTAGCCTACCGTGTCTTTCTACCCGTCTGGAATAAGGAGGTAGAGATGAGGAATATATAAAATTTAGAGGAGATTTACACTTATTTGCACGGAAAGAGAGTGGGATATTATTTATTTAAAAAAAAATCACCCTCAGTAAACTAATCCCGACCGGTATTCAAACCCCAGTCCTCCCATCATCGGCAATCTAGTCTGTCACGGGACTGACGCAGGTGTAGACCCTTCTCCCAATAAAGCGGGTCCCCTCATTTGCCACTAGTTTCATCACACATTTCTCTATTGAACTAAGTATGGAAACATTGCTCGCGTGTACGGGTCATCAAGGATTAATTTACCTACCCTCGTTGTTGCTTTATGTTAGCATCGGCCGGCCCTTTATCTGCATCACCCTCACACCCTTTGACACCAACAATTTGCAAGGTGGATAGAGATTCATTACCGTCGGTTTGAGGTCCGGGGGTGGGGGTGGGGAGTGCCCCTCTCACCTTTCTACCAAGGCCCGCCCGGTGGTTCAACAAGTTACATGACAGACAATTTACTCCCGGTCGGACTACATAATGACGTGACAGCCCACCTGGACCACCACCGACACAGAAGAGATAATTAGTTAAACCTGTAGAGATAAGGTGAACTGAATATCTTA
>CABFVX010004248.1:0-13793 GCA_902151425.1 Timema shepardi | reverse complement strand
GATGGAGGGCGCTCGAAGCGAAATTATTCATGTCGATGTCTAAACCACATTAAGAGGAGCCCATCGCGGTGTTTTCAGTCAGAAATGCGTAAGTAGCTGTTAAAGAGTTTAGCGCTGTATCGACATTATATATATGTATATATATACATATATACATATATATATATATATATACACAGTTCCAACCTCTACCTATATATGTATATATATATATAATGTCGATATAGCGCTAAACTCTTTAACAGCTACTTCCGCATTTCTGATATATATATACACACACACACACACACACATATATATATAGGTAGAGGTTGGAACTGTGACAATGCGGTTTAAACCTTGCGGGCCGCTTTCAATATATTGATTAAGCAGAATGTTTGGAAAGAAAAAACAAAATTCAAAAAAAGTTATATTTAAAGCAAATCATTTTTTATTTTCATTTATTTGAGGTATATAACGTGCACTTTCTAAATCGACTAATTATGTCAGCACACGACTTTTAAAGTATCTTGAATCTAGACCAGACACATCATCCAACCCCCTGCCGTTAAGCTATCACAGCCATTACAGGAATCGAACCCGGGATTCATAGCTCAGTAGAGAGCTGAGCTAAGATTTCGAACGAAAATATACAGAGGACAAGAGTTTAAAAAAAACAACTTATTCGGTTTAGGCAATGAAACGTTTTTACGTCATTTAATAAATAATAACCCGATTCGGTGGTCGCATGGTCTAAGGCGCTACTATCACAATAGACTAGACTGCCGTTGACGGGGTGATCGAGGTTAGAATTTCAGTCGGGTGTACTGAGGGTAGATTTTACCCAATGGTTTTCTACTTTCCCTCCATGAAAATGCGACTACACTTCCTCTAAATATAACTTTCTTAATCCCTACAGCCGTTAGCTTAATTATTACATAATAGTATAATCCAACCGGGTAGTAAAACGGGGAGCTAAAAAAATAAACAATATTTTTATAATGATGAACGTTAAATATATAAAGTGAAGCGCGCCCTTAAGTGGGCTGCTTTGCGCGTATTTCTCCGGCTCTTTATCTACGTCCGGGTCAGCCACATATTTACACTGTTGGGGTGCGGGGTGAGGGGTAGTTTGGTGAAAGTTAAAAGAAGTATAGGCCTATCCTTATTAAATGGCGGAACCAGAACTTCTCTTTGGGGTGGAAATACCATCAAGACTTGAGTCAGAAGGAAATTTGAGGTGGGGGATTTAGGAAGCAAAGAACCAAAGGCTAAGACCGTTTATTGATATTAAAGGGGCGGTTAAAAGGAGAAATCAACAAATGTTCTGAATGTATACGCTACTGTTTGGTTCATGAATAAATTCTAGTATAAAAAATAATGGTAAAATGTTTAAAATTTGGTTTTATTCTGAAGAATAGAATTATTAGTAATAATTCTCATCATCATCAACTGTTCAATTTAGTAAAATGCCTCTATCTTCCTCTATCCTTCCACCATCCTTCAACCTTTATTTGCTTCTATTATTCTCCTATCACCTGCACACTTTCTTTTATCGCCTCCTCCTATCACTTTCTTGGACTTTGTTGCGGTCTTTTTCATACATAATCATTTCCATAAATTTTTTTGACATCCTCTCTTTCTCCATCCCCATCACATGCTGATACCATCTCAGTCTTGGTTCCTCTACTATCTCATGAACTCCAACATCCTCATTACTTGCCCAAACCATCTCAGTCTTGCTTCCTCTACTCTCTCATGTACTCCAACATCCTCATTACATGTCTATACCATCTCAGTCTTGCTTCCTCTACCATCTTATGTACTCCAACATCCCCATTACATGCCCATACCATCTCAGTCTTGGTTCCTCTACTATCTCATGTACTCCAACATCCCCATTACATGCCCATACCATCTCAGTCTTGGTTCCTCTACTATCTCATGTACTCCAACATCCTCATTACTTGCCCAAACCATCTCAGTCTTGCTTCCTCTACTCTCTCATTTACTCCCTGTACTCCCTCCCATTCTTTCCCCTTAAAGTTAATGTTTTCAACTCTATTTGGCGCTTACTAGATTTCAGATGATTTAAGGTTTGTAGGATCATTCTCTATCCTATTAAAAGATAATAATTGTACTTGTTTGAAAATTATTTCGTTTCCTCGTCGTCTCCACGCCTTAGTCAGTACTTCTAAGGACCAATTCCGACTTATCTGTGATATATTTTCTGTTCTATCCCACACACGATCACAGTAATTAACCCTAATGTGTTACAACATCGTGTGTGGCACCTTACTTTGTTTTGTCGGCTCGCCGACTGATTTTATCTGGCCCGCAAAACAGTTAGCAAATAAACAACCCGTGTCCATAAAAATATACTTATAACTAATTATTAGAAATATTAAGTTGAAATATTTTGCTCGGCATTTTTTTTCAAACCGACCCACCCCATTTTTTTTAAAGCCCATTCAGCCCGAAATATCAAAAAGGTTGTTGAACCCTTATCTAAGGCATCACTATCGCAATTAACTAGACTACCACTGACGGGGAGATCGGGGTTCGAATCACGGTCGAGTGTACTGGGGGTGGTTTTTCCAAAATGGTTTTCAACTTTTACACCACGTAAATACGGGTACATTTCTTCTAAATTAAACCTTCCTCATCCTTAATCCATTAGCGTAATTAGTACACATGCGTATAAGCTGAACAGATGGTAAGACGTGGTGTTAAAGTAATAATTATAAAAAATAAAATCTATTAAATTTAATCCCGATTTCACTGTTATAAAATTTAAAATTAAGAAAAAAACGCACATAGTTTTTTGGTTAGAACGCAATTCTTATATCCATCTGGTTAATCGGGAAGAACCAATGAAGAACCAATGAAACAGAGCTATCGAAGAACCGAAATGACCCACTCTAAAAATTGTATTAATTTAAAATTTCGAATGCAAGCATTGGTTATTAAAATTTTATAAAACCAATTTTCTAACATATAAAAATAATGTTCACGCAATAAAGCACATTCTTATCTAGAAGATAACTTACTAAAATTATAAACTCGCTGACTATCTTCGCTCTTTGCTGACCTTTTATATATACGAAAAGAATCCAATGTCCGAGGATGTGATACAAATTTTAAGATTGGTGTGGAAACCAATTTACGGCTACTGAATAATGCATTGGTCGGACCAAGAAAGGTCAACTGTGCCAAGCCCGATGGGGAATGGGGGGGGAGTTGCATGTGTATAATGCATGAGACGGATATACATAGTTCATTTTTATAACACACACATACGTACATAGATGCAGCTAGAAGTAATATTTTATTAAATTCTAAGAATTATTTAACTATAGAGTTTCACAATTTAACACACATTTATATTTAAATCAACATTAAATTATCTCATTTAGATTTATTAGTATTAAATATAATCTGGGTCATACGCACGGGGGGTGATGGGGGGAAGGGGTTCAAACCCCTCAAATTGAGAAATAAATTTACACTAGATAAAACAATATCAACATAACGAGGCTAGAACAAAGATGGTTCCACTTGTAGATTCCAGCGATAAACGATATTTGTAAGACTCCTACTTAATAATTCATTCCCTGAAGTTTGATATAATTATTATATCTGGAACAAGTTGGGACAGTTATTGTTAGGGTGTCGATGTGTCATCAATGGATGAGCGCTGCGATAATTGTGTAGCTATTTTTTTTGTGCTTATCTTTTTTTATCGTGCCAATAAAATATAAATATTTCAATTATTTTTTATTAACTAACGAAAAATCTCAATAATATTTTTGTTTGTTATCATAACTATATCACAATCATAATAGGTTATTGTATTGTTAACCGGTAAATTATATACTTAACCATAAAAAAATATTATTGGCCTCCCCCCTCCCCCATCTCCCCCGCCCTCCATAAAAAATCCCACGTCCACTCAGTTAACAATGTGTTTTCGTCTATATTATCTAAACTCGAAGCTTATACAATATACATGGCTAATTATTTTACAAATTATCTTTATTCTATTACAAAACGAAATTATGTTCAGTACAAATATAAACTTATTAGGTTACATTTGATATTCAAAATATTTGAACTAAGAAATAAAATTAAATAAAACATGTTATTTTATTCTATTAAAAAGATCTCTGAGGTAAAGAAAATTAACTCAAAATATCAGCGTCTTATCAAAATAATACAATGATAAATTCATAGATCCAGATTAAATAAGATTTAAGGTTCTAATTCCCTTCCAAACGGTCAAAGTTGGGCCTATTAAAAAAAAATTAGCTACATGTGTAAATCATTCGAAGGAGTATTTTTGATAGAATTTAAGAACGGGTGCTAAAATAAGAAAAAATGTTTTATTCTTTTCAGTAACTTTTAGTTAATCCTATTAAAAAATTATGATCATTTGAAAATATGTTGGAATAGTTATATAATTCTTCAAACAAGTGAGTAAATCCTCTTAGGTTTTCCTTTTGATCAGTGTGTGTTTTTTACATATATTCCTAAGGAGTACTGTAATTTAATCAGTTCCCTGAGAGGTCATGTACAGCAAGTATACACTTACCTGATTCTCTTCAAGCATTAACATTTTAGTATAGTTACTCAAAACAAAATAATCAAGAAATAGCTAGAGACTAGCTTGGTAGAAGAACCACTAGTGACTAAGGCATATCAATGGGATTTTTTTTATGGTTATTAATCGATAAAAGTATAACCAACAACTTATGTCATGCTTCATAAAAAATGATAATACAATTCAAATTTATATGTTGTTTTATCATAATTTATTATTTTAATATTCCAATTTTATTTAGCAAAATAATGCTCAGACTTTTAAGTTCCATTAGGAGAAGTATCCAGTGTTTCCCGGGGTAGCCACGCAATGTATACCCCGTTTATCATTTTAACGCTTTTCACCCCGCTAACAATTTTTACCCTTTTATTCTTCTTTTTATCCTTTTACTCCTTTTTACCTTTGTACCTCTAACTTTTATTAAATTTACTTTTTGCCTTTTTTACCATTGTTATCCTACTCTTTTTGCACCTTTTACCATTGTGTTATGTTGTACCCCTTTTGTGACATTTTTACCATTTTGATCTTTTTCGACATGTAGGCAATTTTTTGCCCTTTTGATTTTATTGCCCTTTTTTGATTAGATTTTCTTTTGACACTTTTATCTTTTTTTGCGCTGTTTACATTAATTACCCGGATTTGCATAGGATAAATATTTTATGGTAAAAACGTTTAAAAAATAAGTGTAAAGAGCTGTAAAAATGCAAAAAGGGCATAAAGGCTAAAAAGAGTAAAGCAATATATTTAAACAAATAGTAAATAAGATTATTAAAAAAGGGTATAAAAATGGTAACAAGAGTAGAATTGATAGAAAAGAGTAAAAGGGTTGAAAAGGGTTGAATGGATAAATTAAATGGAAAGAGCAAATAGGATAAAAAATAAATATAATACAAAATTAAATTACACCTTCCAGGTGCACATGTTCTTGCACAGGGGCTACTCGGGCAATGCACCAAATACACAAATGATGGCAAAGATCTGCCTGAGAGTATATAACATTTTTCACCAACTTCTTTCTGCCATTGCACCCTCCCCCACTCTTTCATTTACCAAGGTGCCTTTTTAATTAGAGTAATCATTGATTTGTCTGAAGCCCAAATTAAATAATGTGTTGAACGTTACCTGTGTAGCTTTTCTCTTATTTTATTTACCAAAAACTATGAAAACCAATCTACAATCTCTTTTATATATATATTGAAATTTATATTCTAGTTTCTCCTTGATTTTGAAATACAGATAACATTTTGATTAATTAAAATGGTTAACTAATAAAGTTTTTGCTTTTTATAATTTCTCTGTTTGATAAGTTTTAAAGTTTTGCGCACCTCTTGAGTAAAATTTCACCAAATTTCAGCTTTCCAGCTCATTAAGAAGTACTACTAAAATTCTCCAGATAGATAAATACATAGTAAAAAACACACAAAGAAAAACAGACATAAAACCCAAAAAACACACAAACCATGAACAACCACACCACAAAAAAACACACAAAAAACCACAAAACACACAAACCATGAAAAACTACCACACAAAACCGCACACTGCTAAAAATTCACATCACTAAAACACACACACATACCACTAAAAACACCATAAGAAAACACACACTACATAATAAAACAAAAAATACCATAAAACAATACAAAAGATAGACCTCAAAATCCCATACTAAAAACCACACCACACAATAAAACACTCAAAACACAAACAACCCCAACAAATCAAAACATACATACACCATTAGACTTATTAATGTATAGTTGTTTTTAAAAGAAAAGTTTCAATTTATTTTGCCGAGAAACATTTTTGCTAAAAAAAAAAGCAGAAACATTGCCTTCAACTCTCAATCCCTATCATCCCACTCTAGAGTCAAATTTTCATAGAAGGAGCCTTTTAGAAAACACGTGTATATTTTTACGGTCAAAATTGTTAGAATTTCACTAATTTATTAGTGTGATTTTATAGGTATTGATAATATAAAGGGGAATACCAGGCCTCCACCGTGGTTCGGATTCCACGTTAAACTGTAGGTCCTCCATTTCATCTATCACCCTACCATTACACATTAGCGTCAGTGCGCATAACCCGAACGGGTAGTAAGACGCGGTGCTAATAATAATAATAATAATATAGAATCAAAATTGACAACTGCAGATCCCATTAGCTGACGTTTGAACAGGTGAAATTAGATCTCGTAGCTTTTCTAGTTGTCGGATAAGGTCCTTCTTTTGAAAATTGGACTGTACCTGACCACACGAGCTATTGGTTCAAAAACTCATTTTGAGCAGCATATTACTCGTGACACTGACACCCAAATACCCTTTCTTGGGTTTGAAGTAGGTGCCTTGACTAGGGATCAATAAAATACGTTTGTCTCCCCAATTTCTGTGACGACAACGATTGAGTGAGTGAGTGAGCCATTCCGGTTATTCTTCAAAATGGAACATTATATGTTTGATAGATGAGTTGAGTCAACGAATAAGTGATTGCAGTAAGAAAAAGTTCAACAAAACCATACATACATACATACATACATACATACTATACATACATACATACATACATACATACATACATACATACATACATACATACATGCATACATGCATACATGCATACATACATACATTCACACATATATACATACATACATGCATGCATGCATGCATACATGCATGCATGCATACATACATACATACATACATACATACATACATACATACATGCATGCATGCATACATACATACACATATATACATACATACATACATGCATGCATATATGCATGCATATATGCATGCATATATGCATACATATATGCATACATACATACATACATACATATATATATATATATAAAACATACATATATATATATACATACATACATACACACATATACACACATATATATAAAACATACACATATATACATACATGCATGCATACATGCATACATGCATACATGCATACATGCATACATGCATACATACATACATACATACATATACACACATATATATATATAAAACATACATATATATATACATACTTACATACACACATACACACACATATATACATACATATATACACACATACATACATGCATACATACATACATGCATACATGCATACATACATACATACATGCATACATACATACATGCATACATACATACATACACACATATATACATACATACATACATACATGCATACATACATACATGTCATACATACATACATACATACATACATACATACATACATACATACATACATACATACATGCATACATGCATACATACATACATACACACATATATACATGCATACATACATACATACATACATGCATACACACATACATGCATACATACATACATACATACATGCATACATACATACATACATACATACATACACACATTCATACACACATACATACACACATATATACATACACACATATATAGGTACATACATACATACATGCATACACACATACATACATACATACACACATACATATATTTACATAAACACATATATACATACATATATACATACATACCATTCATACATACCATACATACATATATGGAAGACCGGGGCAAGAGACAAATTACAATTTGCGCAGTCTGTGATACCTAGAGGGGGTTGGCCACCCTGTAGCCTTGACCACCCTCCTTTCCTGCTATAAGATAGCAGCAACGGAATTCCCCATTCAGTCTGTGATGGTGATGGGCACAATCGAGTAATTCTAGGAATCGAGCAACTACTCGATTCTCTTTAAAAAGAATCTAGTAATCGAGTAAAATTACTCGAGTATTTTTTAACGAATCATCTACTCGAATCGTCCCGTGGCAATCTGTTGGACAACATTACTCGGGAGTGTTGCAATGGGATTCGTTACTAATAACATGTCAGTAATCTCTTCCTGTGGTAGTCAGTCGACATTGACAGAGACCTCCACCCCCTTATTTTCAGGTTTAACGTTGCACGTACAGTCAATATGAAAGTATGCGTTTTAACAAGCGTCTCACACAAAAAAATGTGTGCTTCTTTTAATAAAATAAACTTTACTTTATACGTCCCATGAGAAATTGATACTAATTGAACCTTTTTAAAAATGAAAACAGTTTTCTTTCTATTTTGTGTCTTACTATAATTAGTAAAACACGATTATCTATAAATCGAAACAAAGGAGAAATTATAATCAAAACAATTAAGAAAGACAATAAATAGTTTCGTTATATGCGAGTGTGGAAATAAAACTGCTGAGGTACAGAGTATTAAAAATCGAGTAACTTTCAAAAAGAATCGGAAATGTGATACGCCTAGTTAGCATGCTTTTCGATTGTGTACTTTACATCTGCGAGTAATCTGTATTGTGAATGCATGTGCAACATTTAAACCCTAAAGGGTCATTTTTGCATAACAGCAAAAACTATTGATGAAAAATGAGCTCTAAGGGAATATGCCTTATAAATGGAAATAATATGATAAATAGTCCAGCCAATAAGGTCGATTTTCACTTGGCTGGTAAGAAAAGAGAAAATAAAAGAATATCAAGCTCCGAGTAAAGTAACTCGAGTAATCCCGTAAGAATCGAGTACTCCCGATTACACAACACAATCGAATTACTCACTAGTCTGAGAGTAGCTGTCCAGAGAGGATGTTGTGTCGTTGCACCCTCGCTGTGAAATTGAAGGTAGGTCTGATAAGCTCTTGTTCAGTTGTAAGGAATGGTTCTTGTTTGGAACATGCTATTAGCGATTGTGTGTTATATTATTAATTTATACATGTATTATTTTTTATGGATATATATTTTTGTTTAAGATTTTATGCGAGTTAGTGAAATGATGTGATCCGGGGTAAGTCGACGAATTCCAACCAGAAGCTGTTCATGCTCAAATAGGGGCTCCTGTTCGTGGTTCCGAGTAGAATGAGAATATAACTGTGCAAATATCAATTCCAACCAAAGGCACAAGCCACTCTCAATCATATTAAACTTTTGCCTAGAGCAAATAAATCTACGAAAAGGAAGCGGCAAGTTGTAACAGCATCTGTTCTAACGAGCACGCATGGAAAGATATTTTCGTGGAGGGGCAAAAATAAACAAGAAAAGGAAGATAAATTTTAAAAAGAAGGAAGAAAGGGATGCAAAAACAGCTGCAGAGAAGTTATTCCAAAAAACAAAGGAGGCTCAGGAAAACAGTGAACGTATACTGTGTCCAAGATGCGAAGAAGTGCTTGTTGACCCTACTAATGAAGACCAGGTGAAGTGTGGAGCTTGTTGAGCCTACTAATGAATACTGAGTGATGTGTGGAGTTTGTGGACCCTCCTCATGAAGACTGAGTGATGTGTGGAGCTTGTGGACACTCCTAATGAAGACCAGGTGAAGTGTGGAGTTTGTGGACCCTCATAATGAAGACTGGGTGAAGTGTGTAGCTTATTGACACTCCTAATGAAGACCGGGTGAAGTGTGTAACTTGTTGAGACTCTTAATGAAGACCGGGTTAAGTGTGGAGCTTGTTGACGCTCCTAATGAGGACTGGTTGAAGTGTGTAGCTTGTTGACACTCCTAATGAAGACCAGGTGAGGTGTGGAGCTTGTTGACACTCCTAATGAAGACCAGGTGAAGTGTGGAGTTTGTGGACCCTCAAAATGAAGACTGGGTGAAGTGTGTAGCTTTTTGACACTCCTAATGAAGACCGGGTGAAGTGTGTAACTTGTTGACCCTCCTAATGAAGACCGGGTGAAGTGTAGAGCTTGTGGACCCTCCTAATGAAGACTGGGTGAAGTGTGTAGCTTGTTGACACTCCTAATGAAGACCAGGTGATGTGTGGAGCTTGTGGACACTCCTAATGTAAGACCGGGTGAAGTGTGTAACTTGTTGAGACTCTTAATGAAGACCGGGTTAAGTGTGGAGCTTGTTGACGCTCCTAATGAGGACTTGTTGAAGTGTGTAGCTTGTTGACACTCCTAATGAAGACCAGGTGAAGTGTGGAGTTTGTGGACCCTCATAATGAAGACTGGGTGAAGTGTGTAGCTTGTGGACCCTCCTAATGAAGACCAGGTGATGTGTGGAGCTTGTGGACACTCCTAATGAAGACCAGGTGAAGTGTGGAGTTTGTGGACCCTCATAAGACCGGGTTAAGTGTGGAGCTTGTTGACGCTCCTAATGAGGACTGGTTGAAGTGTGTAGCTTGTTGACACTCCTAATGAAGACCGGGTGAAGTGTAGAGCTTGTGGACCCTCCTAATGAAGACAGGGTGAAGTGTGTAGCTGGTTGACACTCCTAATGAAGACCAGGTGATGTGTGGAGCTTGTGGACACTCCTAATGAAGTCCAGGTGAAGTGTGGAGTTTGTGGTACCCTCATAATGAAGACTGGGTGAAGTGTGTAGCTTGTTGACACTCCTAATGAAGACCGGGTGAAGTGTGTAACTTGTTGAGACTCCTAATGAAGACCGGGTTAAGTGTGGAGCTTGTTGACACTCCTAATGAAGACCGGGTGAAGTGTGGAGCTTGTGGACCCTCCTAATTAAGACCGGGTGAAGTATAGAGTTTGTTGACACTCCTAATGAAGACTAGGTGAAGTGTGGAGTTTATGGACCCTCCTAATGAAGACCGGGTGATGTGTGGAGCTTGTGGACCCTCCTAATGAAGAACAGATGAAGTGTGGAGTTTGTTGACCCTCCTGATGAAGACCAGGTGAAGTGTGGAGCTTATGGTCCCTCCTCATGAAGACCGGGTGAAGTGTGGAGCTTGTTGACTCTCCTAATGAAGACCGGGTGAAGTGTAGAGCTTGTGGACCCTCCTAATGAAGACTGGGTGAAGTGTGGAGCTTGTTGACCCTCCTAATGAAGACCGGGTGAAGTGTGGAGTTTGTTGACTCTCCTAATGAAGACCAGGTGAAGTGTGGAGCTTGTGGACACTCCTAATGAATACTGAGTGATGTGTGGTGTTTGTGGACCCTCCTAATTAAGACCGGGTGAAGTGTGGAGTTTGTGGACCCTCCTAACGAAGACCAGGTGAAGTGTGGAGCTTGTGGACCCTCATAATGAAGACCGGGTGAAGTGTGTAACTTGTTGACACTCCTAATAAAGACCGGGTGAAGTGTGGAGCTTGTTGAAACTCTTAATGAAGACTGGGTGAAGTGTGTAACTTGTTGACACTCCTAATAAAGACCGGGTGAAGTGTGGAGCTTGTTGACACTCTTAATGAAGACTGGGTGAAGTGTGTAACTTGTTGACACTCCTAATAAAGACCGGGTGAAGTGTGCAGCTTGTTGACACTCCTAATAAAGACCGGGTGAAGTGTGTAACTTGTTGACACTCCTAATAAAGACCGGGTGAAGTGTGGAGCTTGTTGAAAATCTTAATGAAGACTGGGTGAAGTGTGTAACTTGTTGACACTCCTAATAAAGACCGGGCGAGGTGTGTAGCTTGTGGACCCTCATAATTAAGACCGGGTGAAGGGTGGAGTTTGTGGACCCTCCTAACGAAGACTGGGTGAAGTGTGGAGCTTGGGGACCCTCCTAATAAAGACTGGGTGAAGTGTGTAACTTGTTGACACTCCTAATAAAGACCGGGCGAAGTGTGGAGCTTGTTGACACTCTTAATGAAGACCGGGTGAAGTGTGGAGCTTCTTGACACTCCTAATGAAGACCAGGTGAAGTGTGTAGCTTGTGTACACTCCTAATAAAGACCGGGTGAAGTGTGGAGATTGTTGACACTCTTAATGAATACCGGGTGAAGTGTGGAGCTTCTTGACACTTCTAATGAAGACTGGGTGAAGTGTGGAGCTTGTTGACACTCCTAATGAAGAACAGGTGAAGTGTGGAGTTTGTGGACCCTCCTAATGAAGACCGGGTGAAGTGTGGAGCTTGTGGACACTCCTAATGAAGACCGGGTCAAGTGTGGAGCTTGTTGACACTCCTAATGAAGAACAGATGAAGTGTGGAGTTTGTGGACCCTCCTAATGAAGACCAGGTGAAGTGTGGAGCTTGTTGACACTCCTAATGAAGACCGGGTGAAGTGTGGAGTTTGTTGACCCTCTTAATGAAGACCAGGTGAAGTGTGGAGCTTGTTGACACTCCTAATGAAGACCAGGTGAAGTGTGGAGCTTATGGACCCTCCTAATGAAGACCGGGTGAAGTGTGGAGCTTGTTGACACTCCTAATGAAGACTAGGTGAAGTGTGGAGTTTGTGGACCCTCCTAATGAAGACCAGGTGAAGTGTGGAGTTTGTTGACTCTCCTAATGAAGACCAGGTGAAGTGTGGAGTTTGTTGACTCTCCTAATGAAGACCAGGTGAAGTGTGGAGCTTGTGGATACTCCTAATGAAGACCGGGTGAAGTGTGGAGTTGGTTGACCCTCCTAATGAAGACCAGGTGAAGTGTGGAGTTTGTTGACTCTCCTAATGAAGACCAGGTGAAGTATGGAGTTTGTTGACTCTCCTAATGAAGACCAGGTGAAGTGTGGAGCTTGTGGACCCTCCTAATTAAGACCAGGCGAACTGTGGAGCTTGTGGACAATGGCGGTTTGAGGACTGGTCAAGCTATGAAGGCTGGGGCTATTTTAAGTGTGACTTTTGTTAGTATTAAAGACACGGTTGTATATTATTATGGCCTAAACAATGTTTGCTGACTTCTTTAATTAGTATATTGTTTCGCAAGGAACTAAATGTTAAACCCCATGTTGTGTGTGGATTGATTTTTTCCTTAGACTACTGGTTAATAGTTAAAGTTAATGAATAAAATTTAAATCAGATATAGAATTTTGAAATAATTTGGTATTTAAATGTGTAAGTTGTGTTAATATATATATATATATACAAGAAAGTTTTTAGCGCATACATAATGCATTAACATTCTAGTCCGTCAACTTGCCCCAATAGGTTCATTGACTCGCTCCAATGCTGGAGAAAGTTGACGAGTCATTTACAAATTTTTTACAGCTAAACAAATTCATTTTTTAAAACAAATTATAGTTCGGAGATTTAGTGCTTATAATGTTCTTAAAGATAATAAATACTCACTATGATAAATGGATTACAACTATTTATATCAGCCATTCCTGCGTCGACAAAATTACCCGGTCTCTCCTACATACATAGTATACATACATATATACATACATACATATATACATACATACATACATACATACATACATACATACATACATACATACATACATACA